>JAVXUP010001949.1:0-173493 GCA_033070095.1 Escallonia herrerae | reverse complement strand
CCTTTTTTTTTTACTTTTCTTCTATCTCTTCTTATCTCCTTTGCTTTGCTTCGCTTCATCTTCATCTTCTGGCCCCCACTTGTCTTTCTTTTCTTTGACTTTTCTTCACCAGTTTCTTCTATTTTCCTCGTTTCTTTCTTTTTGTCTTTTTTCTTTGTTTGTTTCTTCTTGAACATTCTGACTAGAGTTGTCAAATGGGTCGGCAGCCCGTGGGCTAGCCCGATCCGGCCCCTTCATAAACAGTATAGGCCTGCCTTAGGGCTTAGGGCTTGGATCAGGCCTGCATTTTGAAAAAAAAAGTCCGAGTCGGCCCGGTGCGAAAAGCGCGGGTTTGGCCCAGCCCGAACCATGGCCCGGAAAAAGTCCGGGTTTGGCCCGTAAGTGGCCCGGTTCTGGCCCGAATCTGGCCCCCTCTTTACTTTTCAAATTCTGATTTTTCTTTCCTTTCCCCCCAACGGATTTATTCCCCTTTTTTTCCCTAAATTTCACTTTTACCCCCCCAACAGCAAAATAACGGCTAGTTTGGGGGGTATTTTGGTCCAACTTAATTTTTTCAACTCTTTTAAGGTTTTTACACTCTTACCCTCCCCAACAACTATAAACGGATAGTTTTTAGGGGTATTTTGGTCTTTTGTGAAGTTTTAAAAATCTATAAATTCACACCATTTCTCTCTAATTTTTCACACCAATCTTCTTACTCTCTCTTATATAAACATTCTACATTTCTACAAGCTTTGCTACTCTTGCTAATTACTACTCTTATTTACTAATTAGTACTCTTGCAATTATTACTCTTGTTTACTAATTACTACTTTGCTAAATTTTAATTACTAACTACTCCTCTTATTAATTTGTTACTCTCTAATTCTTTTGTCTAGTAATTAGTAATTAGTATATTTATCAATTACTATTACTAAATTTTTTTAATTACTAACTCTCTCCAATTTCGAATTACCCTCAGTGATTCATTTGTTACTCTTTAATTCTTTTAATTGTTATTTCTAATTACTAATTACTGCTCTTATACTTGTGTATTTAGTTACTCTTACTAATTTTATTTTTCAATCTAGTAAAAAAGTTTAGCGTCAAATATGGCTGGATTACTGAAGAAACTGAAGCGTGGATCATCATCACGAAAAACATCATCATCATCGCACAAGCACCACCACCAGCACAAGCGCCAGCACCACGGCCATCACAAACACCAATCCAAGCACCACCACAACCATTCGTTCCTGGACGAATGAGTACAGGCTGTATGATAGATACCCAAGCCAATTGGGAGTTCAATCAAAACATTCCAGATTTTGAATACACGCCTGATCAAGACCCCCCGCATTATAGTCAAGGACGCAGCTCGGTTGGCGAAGCTACTACTCCGTGGCATAATCTTAACCCTATGCCTGGTCATGATGAAGAAGGGCCGAGCAATGCCTCCGGTAATGAGCCAGAAGTCCAAAAGGGAAAAAAAAAAGCCGAGTGTTGGAATCATTTTGATGAAGTTATGGTGGACGGCATCCGAAAAGCTCGATGTAAGTACTGTGCTAAATTATTTTCGTCTGGTAGTGGTAATGGACATCTTAACAGGCATTACCCTCAGTGTGCACCTCGACAAGGCCACGTCGAACCTACCCAAACGCAGTTATCTTTTGACGGTAAGTTATTTGTTTATAATCAGCGAGAGCAAAGAGACGGTCTCGCTGAATTTGTTATTCACGATGAACAAGCCTTTTCTTTTGCCGATAATGCTAAGCACTCTAGATATATGAACACATACGTTCAACCTTTGTACAAAAAGGTTCATAGAAACACAACTAGATCCGATGCACTCCGACAGTATAATGCTGCTAAAGCACGCCTGATCGATTATTTCGATAAATTTGACGGTAAAGTTAGTCTTACTTCTGATATTTGGCAATCTCCGTTTACTTTTGTTAGTTATACTTGTGTGACGGCCCATTGGATTGATGCAGATTGGATTATGCACAAGAGAATCATCGCTTTCGAGCTCTTTCCTTTTCCGCATGATGGAATGAACATTGCTAGTATTATATTAAAAGCATGTACCACATTTAAATTAAAGGATAAGATTATGAGTATTAGTTTTGATAATGCTTCTAACAATACAGTTGCTGTTGATGCTTTAAAGGAGAGCCTCAAACCTGTACTTTCTGGTAAATTATTTCATGTTCGTTGTGTTTGTCATATAATTAATTTAATTGTTCAAGATGGTTTAGCTGCTGCAGGAGATATTCTTGTCAAAATGAGGGGTATGACAGCGTATGTTAATAGTTCGAGTCCGAGAACACAACAATTTAAAACGTTGTGTGTTGAATATAATATGCCTCGCAGGAGAGCAGTTACAGATGTGGTCCACAGGTGGAACTCTACATACCATATGCTTTTACACATTCTGGCATACAGAGAAGTCTATACGCATTTTCTACTAACCTTGTTCCCAGCCGGCTTGCCAACTCAAGAGGAATGGCAGATGGCCACATACCTAGCTGAATTTTTGGAGGTATTTTACACGTCTACCAATTTATTGTCTGGTACGTACTATCCCACCTCTCCTCTCGCTGTAATAGAAATTCTCAAGATGGCTACAATGTTAACAAAATGGAGATATATAGGACCCTTTAAGGAAATAGTAAAAGTGATGGATAAAAAGTTTAATAAATATTGGAGTGAACTGCCTGTTATTTTTGCTGTGGCTACTTGTTTAGATCCTAGGTTAAAGTTGCATGGCGTGAACGTCTCGATACAAGAGATATCGAAATTAATGTGCTACCCAGTAGAGGAGACAACCGCACTCACAGCAAAAGTGAGCAAGACATTTGAGGAACTGTTCAACCTCTATCGTAATTCTGCTGACGTGCGCGGGCGAGCTTCATCATCGACTGCTGAGAGGTATTATGCGCCATACCTTAAGGGCTTTGAACATCTAGTAGCAAGACAACTACCAGGTGAAGGTACTTCTAATTCGGCAGGTTCGTCTACTTTTTCCTCTTTTAATGAGATTGGTGTATATTCAAATACTGATCATTATTCTGATTTATCAATGCAAGAACAGGTTAATTTTAATTTGTTAAATTTTTGGAAACAAAATCAAAACATGTATAAAACTGCCATGTTGCAAGCCTCCACGGTTGCTTCAGAGTCGGCATTTTCAGCGAGCGGGAGGGTTTTGGATGACAGGAGGAGTCGTCTTAACCCCGAGTCGCTCGAGCTATGTGTATGTTGGAAGGATTATCTTGATGCGAAATACCGCGAGCAAGATAAACCGATTGATGATAGGAAGAGCAGTGACTCGGATGTTGAAGTACTTCCGGATGATTAGGTAATTTCTTTTTATTTATCCTTCTCTTAAGTTTTAAGAATAAAATTTCTCACAAAATATAATTTTTTTTCATATATATATATATATATAATAAGTTTTTACAAGCAAGATAGATATTTTTTCGTATATATAAAAAAATAGGTAACTTCGCCTGTTTGTTTACAAGCAGCCGGTCCCAAGCCCGGATAAAAGGAGGAGGGCCTATAAACACATTTATCTTCAATGTATATGATTTATAATGAAATAAAAGGATAAAGATTAGGTTCGTTAAATTGTGAATATTGGACATGCCTAGAGTACAATTTGCTTAAACAATAACAATAAATTACCATAATTAAAACCCTTACCTTGAATAACAAGAAAATGCCAAAAAAAATTTGGGCCCGGCCCTAAATGTTGGGCCTAGGGCCTAGGCTTGGACTAGGCCCAGATATCCCCAGATTCTGGCCCGGCCCCAGCCCAATGGGCTTAGGCCGGGCCGGCTCAAGCCCTGCCCATTTGACACCTCTACCTTCGACCATAAAATCACCTAGCCCCTCATAAAACCACCTAGCCCCTCTCCCTCCTACCACTTGCACAAACGGTGCTAATTCTTCGCCTATCCATTCGCCACCCCATCCTTGCGATAGTGGTGGTGGTCTACATATACAGTCTCAATTGTTGGGGGAGGGGGTGTTTGTGTGGGTGGGTCAGTGATGAATAAGGGGTGGTAGGGAGTGGAATTGTGCAGTGGTGGAAGGGAGGTAAGACAGTGGGCTAAGTGTTATGGGGTAGCCATAGTGGTGTTTGTGTCGTGCGTGCATGTGTTTGTGTGTGTGTGTGTGTGTGTGTGCATGCGGGTGTTTGTTCATGGGTGTGTGCATGTTGGGTGGATAGGTAGGGGGTTGTAACAGTTGTGGAGGGGTAGTAAGAAAGGGAACGACCCAGGAAAGGGGCATGAGGTAGCAACATTGGTGTGTATGTGTTTGTTCATGGATGTGGGTATGTCGCGTCTGTAGGATTTAGGTGTCTGTTTGGGGGTGTGGTAGGGATGGGTAGGAAATGGGGGTTGTGTAGTGGTGGGAGGATGGGAAGACTTGATTTGGTATGGGGGGGAGGTGGAACCTAGTCCGTGTGGGCGCTAGGATTGAAAAAGAAATGGAGGATGACGGTAGGGTGATAAATGAAATATGGTGTTTTGTTGGGGGTTAGGATAGTCAGTTTGTTCGGTGGGTTATAATTGCAAACTTAAGAGACATGCATAACAATTAATCTGAGTAAATGACATCTTCATTTACCAATAACAATTAATCTGAGCGTCATGTCACCATCAATCATAACCATTACAAATTTCTTTTCAAAAGAAGAAAAGTAAAATCATTTTTATTGTTTTATACATCAAAGTATTTAGAAAAAGTTCAGTTCAAATAACTCCTATTTTGTCTTTTGGCAAATAAACCTTCCCTTTTATTTTAAGCAATTGGACGTGACTATAGCATGTCTCGACCAGCTAGCTCCAGAAATGCGCTCGAAACATCTCGCACGTGGACTTTCCCTCCTGTGTGAGTCCCCTGTTGACCCGCATCCTGGACCCAACTACAACAAGGCTTCTCCTACCGGCTTCAGAAATGCGCTCGACACGTCTCGCACGTAGACTTCCCCTCCTATGCAAGTCCTCCGTTGACCTGCATTCTAAACATGACTGCCGCATGTCTCGACCAGCCAGCTCCAGAAAATGCTCTCAACACGTCTCGCACGTGGACTTTTTCTCCTGTGTGAGTCCTCTGTTGACCCGCATCCTGGACCCAACTACAGCAAGGCTTCTCCGAACGGTTTCAGAAATGCGCTCGACGCGTCTCGCACGTGGACTTCCCCTCCTGTGCGAGTCCTTTGCTGACTAGTATTCTGAATGTGACTGCAATATGACTTAACAGCTAGATCCAGAAATGCCCTCGACAGGACATGCAGTTGGGCCTGCCTTCTTTTGCATGCTTCCTGTTGACCTATACTTCCATGAGTCGGAGCTCGGTAAGATTTGACGTTAAACTTACCCCCCATTGCTTTGACTCAACAGGACTTTTGCGTTCCTTATGCTCGGCATGACAGAACAATTAGCTTTAAAACTGTCAACTTTTTTTTTCAAGATTAGGCCGTTCATAGTTTTAGCTCGTGCGGACCAGGAGCATTGATATTGCAGTTTAGGCTCGTGCTGAAGAGCGTTGTTCTTGCAGTTTAAGTTCTTGCTAAGGAGCGTTGATTGTGCAGTTTAGGCTAGTGCCGAGGAGCATTGAGTTGATCTTGCAGTTTAAGCTCGTGCTGAGGAGCATTTTTGTTACAGTTTAAGCTCGTGCTGAGGTGCGCTGATTGTGCAGTTTAGGCTCGTGCTGAGGAGCTTTGATCTTTGATTTTGGTCTTTACTTCGAGCATCGGGCTTAATCGATGAAGACGACTTGTAACTAATTGAAAGGGCTTGAGAGCTTCTTCTCCAACCAGACGATACGACTTTGACCTTTGAATCCGGGCTTAAAGCTTAATCCGATAAAAATGATTCCCAGCCAGTTGAAGGGCTTCAGAGCTTTTTCTTTAACTAAATGATTCAATCTTGACCTTCGGGTCCAGGCTCGAAGTTTGATCGGATGAAGAAGACTTACAGCTAGTTGAAGGGCTTCAGAACTTGATCTCCAACCAGACGATTCAGCTTTCACCTTTGAATCCAGACTTGAAACTTGATTGGATGAAGACGACTTGCAGTTAGTTAGCTTCAATGCTTGATCTTCAACCAGACGATGTGACGTTGACTTTTGAATCAGGGCTTGAAGCTTGATCGGATGAAGACGACTTGCAGCTAGTTGAAAGGCTTTAGCACTTGATCTTCAACCAGACGATGCGATTGTTGACCTTCGAATCTGGACTTGAAGCTTAGTCGGATGAAGACGACTTGCAGCTAGTTGAAGGGCTTCAGTGCTTGATGTACAACCAGATGATGCAACGTTGACCTTTGAATCCGGGCTTGAAGTTTGATCGAATGAAGACGACTTGCAACTAGTTGAAGGGCTTCAGAGCTTGATCTTCAACCAGAGGATGCGACATTGACCTTCGAATCCAGGCTTGAAGCTTGATCGATGAAGATGACTTGCTGCTAGTTAAAGGGCTTCAGCACTTGATCTTTAAGCGGACGCGAAGTTGACCTTTGAATCCGGGCTTGAAGCTTGATCATATGAAGACAACGTTTCTTGGATTTTTTTTCTTTCTTTTTTTTTAAAATATCCAAGGGTCATAGAGCTTGATCTTGACAATGATTTTAGTGCATCCCTTGTGAAGGCTTAACCTCTTTACATTTCAAGGGGCTTTAAAGGGATGCTGAGTCTTTTGAGAGATCTTTCAAGCTTTGGATGCCCCCAGCATGGAGGCCTTAGGCGATCTATTTTCTTGCCGCTGACAAGAAGCTGAAGAGACTACAGCCCCAAAGATGACCAAAGTGTTGCTTGATTCTTCAACTTCCTCGTCATCTAGATAGATTTTGCCCTTTTTAGACAAGTCCATAATCACCTCCTTGAGTGTGAAGCACTTTTTGATAGGATGACTGATGAGCTGGTGGTACTCGCAGTACCTTGGGTTGTTATCCTGCCCTGCCTCTTTCGCGCGTTTCAACTTAGGGAGATCAATAATCTTTTGTTCGAGTAAGAAGTCTAGTATCCCTGAGACTTCTGAGTCTGAAAAAGGATAGAATTTTTGCTCTAACTCTTTCAACCTTGGCCATTGACTTTCTCTCCCTTGGGATTGATTTTGCTTCTTGTCTTGTTTATTTTTTTTGTGTTTGTTAGAGGTCTTTGGTAGAGTTATAGTGACAACCATCAAATATTCAGTGGTTGCTTTTGATACCCACCGCATTTTCACTTCCCTGGTGTCTTCATAAGGTTCACTTATTGGCAGGTCATTTCCAGTGTGACTTACTATCATGATCTCCATATTGTGGCCTCGTGTTGCCAGTTGTTCAAAGGTACCGGGTTTGTTACCTTGTAGAATGTACAGTAGCCCCCAGTGCATGCCTTGCATACACATTTCTACGGTAGAGGCCTCGGACAGTTTTTCTTTACAGACCAAGCTTAAAGCTTGCCATCTGTTGATGTAATCCACTACAGGCTCTTCTTTTTATTGCTTGGTGTTTGTGAGTTCCATCATACTCATAGAACGGTGGGTGTTGTAGCAACAATTTTGAAACTCTCACTCCATTTCTTCCCAACAGTCTATCGACTCGAGTTCTAAGTCAGTGTACCAATCAAAGTCGTTTTTGAGAGATCGGATGAACTGCTTCACGAGGAGATCTCCTTCTGTTCCAGCATTGTTGTAAGTCTCAATGAAATGAGCGACGTGCTACCTTGGATTGCCCTTCCCATCAAACTGTTGGAACTTAGGCCTGTTGGTACCCAATTGGCATCCTACTGTTGTTGATTCTCTTTGTATAAGGCTTCGAGTACATAAGAGTGTAGCGAGACGGTCCTCCATATTGGGCCTTGATTGTGCTTGCTATCATGTCCTGCAGCTGCTAGATAGTTAGAGAAGCGGCAGAGATGGACTTGGTCTCTTTATTTTATATCTGCCAGAGGTGGATGCATCTGGATGCTCGTTGGTATCAGCTTGCTTGAGAGCCTCGTCCGTGTCATGTCATCTGTGTCGCCTGACTTTGATTCTTCACCCTTCTTCAATCCCAACTTGTTCATCAAGTTTGCAATACGAAGATCTTTTTCCTCTACTGTCTTTGTCAATTTTTCAATTGCACGAGACATAGCGGTCAATTGCTCTTCAAGTGAAATGGCACTAGTCATCATAACCGGCAAGGTGAAATGATGCTCGAAAGTATTTGACGCCGTTGATGTGTAGTGGAGGCTTTGATTATCTTCTTATGGAGAAGGAGATGAGAGGCAGAGTGGTCCCACTGAGCGTGCTAGAAATTTGTACACACAAATTTCGTGTCTAAACTGCAAGACAAGAAATAATTGCACAAAATTCAATTTATCAAATTTAAATTATAGGTTATACCACTCTGTGATTTTTATATAAAACGAATGTAAAATCCTCTAATTCGATCTCCGATTTGGTCACGATCCAAGGGTTGAAATAGCTTGATCTTGAAACGTGAATTTTGCCTTCTTCAATCTTCACAGTTGAAAGATACTCGAAGCGGCACTTTACTCGAGAGCTTCAAAGCTTTATCCCGAACAAGTGTGGTGATCCTTGACTTGTAGAATCACTGCTGTTGAAGGCAAGTCCCTCTTTGATTTGAGGCGAAGGAGAAACTGATCTTCGTGACTTGGAAGTGCTAGATTGAAGAACGGCACTGCGTTAGTGCGTATTGTTCTTCAAATTAAGCACAACTTGGGGAGACGACAGCATTCCGGCAGAGCTTAGGCTTTGATCGCGGAGACCCTGTGTATCCTTCTTCTCTACCCAAGCCCTCTGTTTATAGGCAAGAAGGCATACTTAAATTTGGAAAATCCGTAATTTGAGTTTTGACTTTGTAATTAAGGAGATTTTTGTCCCCTTAATCTTCCAATTTGATCAATTAAATGGATATTTGTCTTGATTTAATTTTGGGAATGATTTTAGTCAAATTTGACTTTTCTGATAACAAGACCATAAGCTGGACTGCAGTATTTTACCTGGACTGGTTCTTTAAATTAAACTTTGGTTTGAGCCTGTTCTTTTGGTTAGCCCCAAGTCTACATCTTGACCCGTATTTTCTGCAGCGTTGAATAATTAACTAGACACTAAATTATTTACTGTTGGCTAGTAATAATTTTTTGGTGTCTACAAAAGCCATCTCCCACCCGTGAACATCACCATGCGAATCCACAGCCCTCAACTACACGGCCCCAACAAGACCATCAAGCCAACCCACACACCATCTGGCCAGCTACAATCGAAGCATATGCCTAACAAATGGGTATTCCAGGATGCCGATAGAAAATAAAAACCTTTAAGTTGCTTGTTACCGTATGCCTTCCACCAAAAGTCGAGGCCATTACTACAAAGTTTGAAGCTTGGAATCTCTTCCAAAAAATGTTTTTAAAGTTCTGAAATTTGAATAAGATCGTCTGTTGGTGAATGTGATTGGGGGGAGGAGGCGGGGGCTATATATATGGGACTCACTAACAGGAGTCATGGGAAATTAGGGTTAAGGTTAGCAGAAAGAGATACAGTGCGGTTGATTTCAAGGAAGGGGAAAGGCAAACCAGGGGCCATGTTCTGGCTTTCCGGTGGGCGACTCCCAACAGCAAGTTTTAATCCAATTTCCCATTTCCCACTCTCACAAAAAAGACCAACCTACCTTGGAGGGGCTCTGTATGAAATACTCTGTTTCATATGTTGTAAGTTACAAGATGTGAAGCATAGTTACAAGAAACATTTTATTGAATGATTGAGTTATTACTCAATAAGAAAATACTAAAATAATTAGTTATTCATGCTATCTCTTAGAGTAGAATAATTCAATCTAGCAATTCTTAAAAGTCTTATTATATATACATTTTAAAAAATCTAAAAAATTTCAATTTAAGATAGTTTCTTTACACTAATATATTTGTATTCGAAGCCTAGAAATATACTTTAGTATTACTATAGCTTCAATATATATATATATTGAAATGTCTGTAGTGAGTTTATATATATGCAGAATAATTCAGAGGTTTCAAAAACTCTGTTATAAACTAGTTATTTCTTTAATTAGATTTGATAGAGAATATATAACAGCTATAGGGTAGATATTTTTAACGTGAATGGAAGTAATTTTGATAAGATTTTCAATAACGATGTTTAGATGCAGAGAAGTTTAAGGGTGATTTTTTAGTATTTTTATCTTTTTTCATTAATAAAAAGTAAAAACAATCAGTATCCATAACTGTCAAAAGCACGGACTCTGTTAAATGGCTAATATTAATTTTTTTCTCGAAATACCTTATTTAAATTAAAGTCTTCATAAAAAATTAGCAGTGATTAGGGGTGCTCTTGACTTTAACACTTTTTTTCATTAAAAACCCCTTTGAATTAAAAAGTAATTAAACGGTAACAATATTTTTGACTTCTCATAAGATGTCGAACTTCTTTCCTTAAAACGCCTTCCTGGAATATGTATTTTTGTTAGAGATAAAGTAATTAAAGGAAATGTTTTCTATAAAAATCCTATAAAATCACCTTTGAACAACTATTGCACTCTCTCTGAATAATGTTATTGAAAAAAATACTATCAAAACCTATCTTCATTCTTCTCCTAACTATAATTTGGGTTCATAACAAATAAATAATTCTAAGTTAGTATTAGATTATTGGAATACTCTTACTTGTATGTTAGCATGTTCTTTACATCATTATTATGATTGTGTGTACTATTGTAAACCAAAATATTATATATGCACAAGATACGTATTCTTCATATAGTTATTATCTTTGTATATTTTACTCTTATGGGTGGTAGGATTACTCGAAATCCAATTTATAGAGACTCCAATTTATCTGAGCTCGAATAATTACTATTTTTTTCCAACTTGAAAGCTCTCAAGTTTTGATAGAAAAGTGGTTAAATGGTTAAACTCCCCCCCCCCCCCCCCCCCAACTAAAATATGACAGAAAAGTTTAAAGAGTTTCTAAAAATTAAGGGTGTTTTGGACTTTTAAAAGGGTGAGGCTAAGTTATAACCTTTTTGAGTGAACTTAATGATTTTGTCACTAAAGATATTAAAAGTTCACTGATTCATCTTTTTAGTAACAAAAGAATATCAAACGAGTTGGGATTTAGCCTGACTAAATATGATCTCAAAGGGTTAAACGGGCTAAATATTTTTTTTAAAAAATTACCTTTTTAAAATTAAAAGGTCTACACAAATTAAAGGTCTACAGAAATTAAAGGTTCTTTTGACTAATAAAAGGGTGATGCTAGCTTAAAACATTTTTGGCTAAATTAAACATTTTTGTCGATAAAAAAGTTAAAATTTTAGTAATGTATCTTTTAGCAACAAAGGAGTATGAGCTTAAGTTTAAAAGTTTTACAAAAATTAAGTGTGATTTTTTTTTAAAAGGGCAAGGTTCACCAATGCATCATTTAGTGACAAAATAATATAAATTTGACCAAAACAGATTTGGATTCGGCCCCACCGTATAAATATGATCCTAAGGGGTTAATTGGCTATATATTTCTCCTTGAAAAAACTCTTATTAATTTTTTATTACTTAAGATGCCCTCTTATATACGTTTGATTTTGTTTTAAGTTACTTGTGTTTTTGACTTTCAGCATAATATTAAGCCTTTCCTAAAATACTCTTTTTGAGTTTTAGAGCTTTATAAAACTAAAGGTATTTTTTTGACTTTGATAACAATACCCGGTTTGAATTTTTCAGTTTGTTAAAGTGAAGGATGCTTTTTTGACTTTTAGTTAAAAATATGCACAAGAAAATAATTAATTCATATCTATATTAAGAAGTTTCAACATTTTTTATTATAGGGATTTAAAAAAAAAACTTGCAGACAATCGAATTACACAATCTTTAAAGACAATTTAACAACTTGCATTGAATCAATTTACCCTATTCAATACTTAGTAAGATAGAATTGATAAACTAATATAAAATTTACAAGTGCAATAACTTAAACTTAAGGATATACTAGTGCAATAACTTAAACATAAGGATATACTAGCACGCATTTACATTGGAAATAACTTAGATTCTATAAGAGCAATGTTTATGTGATCATCTAGACTATGTTATTATGATTTCTTTCTGCATTCATTTATATATTTAAGACCTATTAGAAAGTCTGATCAATGCGATAATTAGTTGCAATATTATTGGCTAAATTTAAACATTTTGTGACTAAGGATGTTAAAACTTCAGTAATGAATCTTTTTATGATAAGAAAGTATCAATTTAACTAAAACGCTCCTCGCCTTAGAAAAAAGAAAGGAAAAAAAAAAGAACATGTTAAAATTTAACATTAAGGCTTTGTTTGACAATTTTTTTTTTCGGTTTTCAGTTTTTAAAGAGCAGCTTAATTTTATTTTATTTTTTACAAAAACTAGTGGGTGTTTGATAACCCTTTTTTTTTTAGTTTTTTTTTTTTTTGGTGTTTGGTAACCCCTTTTATTTTTAGTTTTTTTTGGGTGGTTTGTGGTGGCGGTGGTGGGGCGTAGTGGTGGTTGCCGGCAGGCGGTTGTCACGGCAGTCGCCACAGTGGCTGCCGGCGGTGGTGGCTGGAGGTGGTTGCCGCCCGGTGGTGGCTGCTGGCGGCCGGAGGTAGCTGTCGGTGGTGGGCGGTGGTTGCCGGCTAGCGGTGGTGACCGGAGTTGGCTGCCGCCCTGTGGTGGTTGCAGGCTGCCGGAGGTGGCCGTCGGGCGGCGGTGGGCGGTGGCTGCCGGCAGTGGTGACTGGAGATGGCTGCAGCCCTGTGGTGGTTGTCGACGGCCAGAGGTGGCTGTTGGGCGGTGACTATTGGTGGTGATTGCTGGGAGTGGTGGCCGAAGGTGGCCGCCGCCGCCCCCGATGGTGGTTGCCGACGGCTGGAGGTGGCTGTCGGTGGCTGCCGGCGGTGGGAGCGTTGTGGTGGAAGTCTCAAAAAAAAAATTTAACTGGTGCTCTTTTTTTTTCACTCTACAATTTAAAAAGTGATTTTTTTAAATTGATTTCACTCTACAATTTAAAAAGTGATTTTTTTAAATTAAAAAAAATGATTACCAAACGCACTTTTTTTTTTCAATTTTCAAAATTGAAAAAAAAATAGCATCAAACATGGCCTAAAACTTCCTTGTATCAAAATTGACAAAACAATGCTTACTTTCTACTATGCCTTAGAGAACCATTTCTATGTTCAGGTATTGTCATGTTCATTTCTAATCTTTATTTAAGGTGGACACTATTGCATATATAAACTTTTGCATATGATTGTAAACTTAAATATATCTATATTGAACCATATTGACTTTTTAGATGAGTAAGTGTAGTATAACCATAAAAATGATATGTGCTAAAAATGACATTTTAAATATATGCTGAATTGCATGCACAAGAAAAGTAGTTGCCTAATATATACTATTAAAATTAACAAGGTCATACTAGGTTAAAATAAAAGAAAGTTTTAGTATACTATCAAGAGAACTTTAGTTACTCTTCAAACTGTTTTTACAGAAAGAAAGGAAAAAAATAAAACTAAGATTAAACGTAACTTTAGATAAATTTTACTTGGAATTTAAAACTTAAGATAGAAAAATTAAAAGAGAACTTCCTCTATACTTCGATTTTTAAATAATAGATACATAAAAACTTTAATGGGACTAGATCATAATCCAAAGAAATTTAAATTGAAGGACTATTTTGACCCTAAAGACCATTACTACAGGAAATGGCTCTACAAAATAAGATGAATAATGAATGTTACTGAAAGCCTTAAATGATGATATTTTGAAGTTTGATGGAAATGTTTATTGAAAAAAAAGTTAAAATTTTAAAAGAAAACGGTAAAAAAATTAGGAAGATCCTTTGAAGTTATAGCTACTATATATGTTACCTAAGTAATTGAGTTTTTATATGTGCTCAGTTAGGTCTCTTGAATTCATTTGATACTTGGTTTTAAAAACACAACATTTAATTCCTAAGTCATTGGGTTCTACAAACTTTGTACACATATATTAGTCATAACTACTTACGATCAAAGCTTTACCTTTTACATTTTGGGTTACAAATTTTGAACTTTTGTTAATATCACTTAATTACATAATTCAAATTTTTTCTCAATTCCTAACTTGTATCTTACACTTTCTAGACTTAAATGCATGCAATAGAATCAAATTACAAGAGATTGAATAACTCCGGTATAAACACTTTATATTATATTTTATGTTTGTCAAATTTTTTGTAGACAACTTTCTTTATCTCTATTACTATAACGCCAAACTTATAGTGTTCGGCGAGAATTAAATATTTGTAAAAAATGACTGAAACTTATTATAACAAGAAGTCGTATAGAATAATAATCTTTTTTGTGGCAACTTGATGTGATAAAAAAACACGTCTGATAATCAAATAGTAACAAATTTTGTTGGTAATTCGCATTCTAAAGTAAGGCATGTTTTCTACAGTGAAGTTTTCATATTTTGAGTCTTTAATTAGCAATTTAGAATTGATTCATAATGGTTTAGTTAGAGTAATCGTACTTATCAAGCTTAATTATACTTTTCAATAAGATTTAGAACATTTTAATTGTGAATCACTATCTAACGTCGTCGTGATCTTCTTACTAGTTGTCCAAAAGTGAGAACAACATTAACGGCTGGAAAATAATCCCTCTACTAGAATGCCGCTAATAATGTTTGTCACCCTTTTGAAAACCACTGCATAGAGATACGGCCAGCTACTGAAATGGTTCAACAGCCCAAAAAATCGGAGTGACGAGAGGATTTCGAGTCTTGGATCATGTTTAGTCGACGGAGGTTCCTATCGGTTCCCATGGTAATTGGAGCAGTTGTGTAAGTTTCTTGTCTCTGCATAGAATACATTAATAGAGCCATGTACGTATTTACAAAACTTCATCTGCTTGCTTTGTGCGCTCCGTCTTGATAATTGCATAACTAGGGTTATTATGTTTTATCCATCAATTGAAAGTTCCAATGCTTGAACTGTAGTTTTGCTGATTGAGTTGAGTAGGTGCATCAAATGTCAAGGCATAAGCTGGAATCTCAAAACCCGCTTTACTGGTGAAGGAAATACTAAAAATGAGAAGATTTGGACAGTCAATGGCATTTGGGCGGAAAGGGGTAAAGTTCATTTACTCCAGTCCGTTCCTTGGGTTTGCCCATTTTGCTTTTAGGGAGTTCTTAAGATAGATGCTTCACTCGCATGAGATGTTGTGACTTAAGCAGTTAAGCCTAATGTTAACTTACGGGATGTTTCTGTTAAGCACATAATGAAATATCCTTCTTTTACTTTTAAGGAGTTCTTGACTGTCTGCACAACAATGGTGAGACTCCTAATTCTAGATGAGTGCGGCTTTAGAAACCCGAATTAGAGACTTTGGATGAGCCAATGGAACCGGCTGCCTTACAACTATTGCACTTTAATTAAAAGCATGGAATATTTGTATTTGCTCTCAAACCTGTGCTTCTTTTAATTCAATTGCGTGCAATCCCGAACCACTAGTTAATAGTTGTGTCCCCGCATCCCAGTTTCAGCTATTGTTTGCTTCTACTTTTATTCTAACATTAGTGAAGATTCTACAGATGTAATTGGTTTTGTGAGGTGGAGACTAGAGAGGCATAGATTACGACAGTGCATTCAGTTTTTGGTGGGGGGTGAGGAGAGAGATTGTCAGCCATAAGAGATGGTGAATGTTGAGCAAACGAAGAGAAAATCATAGGGAAGAAGAGGGAAAACAGAAGGGAGTAGAATGACATCTAGATGGAAAGGATTCTTATTAAGCTGTACGGGGGTTGAGGCTTTAGGGCCTCCTACAACTCCTTATGTAACTAGGGATACAGCCGCTGTATTCCTATGTAACTATTAAAATTGGGATTTGTAAAGCAGAAATCGATTTACATAAGGTTGTCATGGAAATGGAAGCCGACGTCTTCTTTGTCACAGTATCTTCAAACTGCCTAATTTCATGATTGTAAGCAACTATCTCCCCCACCCTTCCGTCCCCCCTCTATATATGCGTAACCATCTATCCATGTGGCTTGGGTTCTCACCTTCCTGCAACTCCTATCATCCCCAACCCCCCCTCACACTGCTCACGTGTAATTTCTCCTAGTAGCCGTAGCCCACTAAACATTTGTTGTGTTTGTACAATCTTAACTTATTATATACTCAAATCTAATGTGGTAACATAGAGAGTTAAGAATTTCATAAGATAAGAAAGCGGCATGTGTGCAATAAAATGGGTAACATAGTGAGAGGTGTGATAACTTATAAATGCTAGCCACACTTACATCAAAGTCAATACACAGAATAGAAGATTAGTTAATGGCAAACGAATGTTTACGCTGCTTTTGGTATGGGTAAAGGTAATGCATAAGGCCCCCAAAGCACGAAGGGTCTTGCAGCTTAGTCGTTGGCGCTTGCCTAGTTCAGGCCAGTTTGAAACTGTAAAATGTATACCAAACAGATATCCTCTAAAGAGAACAGTACACTACTGTGGAAAAATCAACATTCTTTAACGATTTTGGCAATACATTGGCAAAAAATAGCATCTATAGCATAACTCAGCATCTACAAGTTGAGTACTACTCCATTGACTTAGCTGTGTATGGTAACGGATCGAAAAAGCTAAGAAAATAAAATTTCTGTGTAAGCTAATGAAATGAACATAGAGATAACGCGGCTTAATGAATTGAAACAGCAAAAGCAACCTGATTATCATTACTAATGTGCCTCTGCCCAGACAGTTTACTGACTAGAAGTGCCAGGTTCAGAGGATATGCGCCCCCCCCCCCACCCACCCACACACACACAACCCCCTCGGGTGCGTCCCCTTCCTTTTTGTGCTTCCCATTCTCTTCTTCTTCTTCTTCTCTGGTATAAGAGCTTTTTAACAGAGCAAACGGCTGATTGCTAGAGAGATTGTTAGTGCTTCTTCCCCCACTGCCGTTTTGGTTTGTTTGGAGTATTACTTACTCCAACTAGACCCTAACTACTGGCCATTATACAACGTGTTCTTGATTCAAGCTGTTAAAGAAAACATGCCCTGCACCCAAGTCAGCAGCTTGGCATTAACAACAGCTGAAGCTAGAAGGAAGAAAAATGAGGAGAGGTGGGATAAGTGCTTCTGTGCGAACGAAAAGGGGGACCAGCCTCTGTGCTTCAGAGAAAAAGCTTTTTACCCTTACATGAAGTTGGCCCATACTAACTCCCCCACCCACAAAAAAAAAAAAGAAAAAGGTAGAGTTCCCATTTTTGCTCGTTGGGCTAGATTATGTACAAGTTTCATACATCAGGTTGACCGTAACTGAAGCTACGTGGCTCCCTTGACAAACCTCCAAATAACTTTTCATAAGATGACTTACCTACCTACATGCATACAAATGGGAAAGCATCTTCAAGAAGTTCAGACATTCTGATTCTTATTTGTTTCTTTCCTACTGCTCTTCCCTCCTACAAAGTGCCTTTTAGACATAGATGGCTAAAGGAAAAGGAAAGGAGTATAAGTTCTTAAATTGAACTACTATTGCTAGATGAAGCAATGAACGTGATTGCTTCGTGTGTGGATCCAGACCTATTGCGGTTACTGTTACGTGTTACTGATAGCAATATCCTTCTGACATTATATCTGGACTACTTAAACCAGAAGGCTTAGTTAGATTTGTTCTGAGAAGAGGGCTCTGTTTCACGTACATCATGTTTGCTGCAGAGCCAGCAAGCATGTTATTGATTTCTTCTTCCTGTCAAATTGGCGTGATGACATCTAAACTAGTTTGCAAATAGTCCTAATGAGTTCTTTCTGCTAGTAATGAGCTACCTAGACACCTATAGTACATCTATCTGTAAGATTCATGTTTTTGTTAATGAAACCTGATGGTGAGACAAAGTATTGGGGGTAGAGTTGGTCAATGGAAATCTTCATGTGGGGTCAAAATTCTGCCTTATGTCATGCAGTTCCATAAAGGGTAACTGGATTGTCTTTGTTAGCATTAATAGAATGCTAACTTCCAATCTTGGTAAATGATGCTGATCCTTATGAGGTATTGAAGTCAGATTTGGTCAAGAGGATCTTATCGCATGACTTGTGCCCTCTGTTATTAAACTATTCAGCAGAGGACAGGATTCTGCTAGTTTGCAGGAACATGTTTTTTGCTCAAAATTTTTCTCTTGAAGTCTTAAAATGGAACCTTCTGGCTTTTGATATTAAATACTTGAACTATTTATTGTGTATTACCCTGTCAAAATGTTTAATGGGCTTTGGGGTTTTGTAGGATTGGTGTTGTTTCTGGAAAGGCCATTTTTGGACCCCCACTTGAAGAGTATTGGAAGAAGAAGCTTCAGGAAGAGGCAGCAGCAAAGGAGAATGATGCGAGCTCTACTTAGCAAATTTTCACTAAATTTTCAAACAGGTAATGGTGACATCATAAGAAGCAAGGTTGACATACTGTTTTTTTTTTGTTTTTTGCGTTGGGCTTCACCTGAACGATGTTAGTTTGTAGGATACTAGTCAAGGCTAGACGATGAAGCAAATTGATAGGTGCATTGTTGTCTCCATGGAGAATCAATTCTCTTGGAGGTGGTAATTAGATGCTTGTTTTCTTCTTGTCGTAGATGTATGCAACTTCAAGAAAGGATGCTGTTTCTCCTGTACTTCATACATTCCCCCTGCTATCAGATGTGGTGAATTAGCATTTTGATCCTACAATCGCTACTTTGCAAAACATACATTGCCGCTTTCAGTAGCAAGTTTTCATGGTCTATTTGCCAGTATTCCTGTTCGCATCTATCATCCTGTCACATCTGTCTTTGCTGTCTACTTGAGAATCCCAAGCTTTTTCTTCTTTTCTCTACTGCTGCTACTCTCTCTTTCTATCAAGGGATCATCGGAGCAACATACTCGGTAGCGAATATTGTGCATGGATTTGTCTTACCCTAGATGAAAATACGTTCGCACCTTTTTCCTTCACGGGAGCTAAGCAGTGGAATGAAGAAAGAGATACGCCAAAAGGCTACAGGTATGAACCGTCAGTTGCCGTGAGCTAGGAAGAATTGCCCTAATTGCTAATGGGGAGACCAAGTTACCGCCATTGACACTTGTATTTTGTCTTTTCGTTTCTTTTCATTGTATGAAAATTTGTTAATGCTGTGATTATCCATTACGTTAATAAGAAGGTTCTTTAGTGTCTGCGAGTATGGAAGCTTTATTGTCGAGAAGAATTCGTTTTACTGCCACGTCAATTCTCAGTTTAGCAACTTGTGTCTATTTGATGGTAGATTTGTTTCATGATATTGTAATCTCCTTACATTTTTTTCAAAAATGAGTAGATTATTTTTTTTGGTTAACAATAGAATTGCATTCAAAGGAAGATAACATTCGGCCGTAGGGTCATTACAACAAAACGAACCCGAGAGCTCAAATAAAACAAGGATGACTACATTTGCCAAACCTTAAGGACACCTGCAAAAGTCTATGAAACAGCATCACTACGAACCAGGCCTATATCCTCACTTTGTTATCAACCCAGTCTTAGTAGATATCCATATGAACCTGACATGCAAAAGATGCTAAAAGTTGTGCTTCTGTCAAAAAGTGAGGAGCCACCATGTCAATATTAAAATGATGATAGTTTATTACACTATAGCAAAAATCATAGATGTGGGTGTCACCGTATCTAAAATATCTTCAGAACCTGCCATCTGATTGAGGAGAAAACAAAATTCAGTTAAAATTTTGATATGTAGGAAATTATTTTTGAGAGCCCATAAAGATGCAGTATGCAGACCAATGGCTAAAGCAGTGTATTTATCAGAGGACAAAGATGAAAAAGTCGCCGAACCACACCTCACAATTTTTACATAACAAGATAAACTAATGCCCACCCGAAGGCGAGTGCTATCAAAACAAGAAAAGATGATCATGATAAAGTTATAAGGAGTCACACAAGAACAAGGCAAAGGACAACTATAAACAATGATCGGATCGCAATGAGGAGTTGGGATATGGTTTTTATACGGTGAGCAGTTATGTTGAGGGAGTGAACAAGGTCTAGAAGGCAAATGGTTTAAATTAGCGTTGATCGAATTTGTCCAGTTAAGTATTTGTGGGATAATCTCCCACGGGTTAAAGAGCATGTTACGAAAAACAAAATTGTTTCTATAGATCCAAGTAAACCAAAAGGTAACAAAAAAATATATCGGGGATATGGCATTTGTAGGTCCAAATTTCCAGTCAAGCCAAGCAATAAGCCATTCCCTTTCGGTACAATTGATACCTTCACTATGAATACCAAGGTATAAATCGAACCAAATAGGTCTGACAGAAGGGCATTTTACAAATAGATGGGTGACATCTTCCGTGTGTAAGTCACATTAAAGGACAAGCCCGAGATTTGTTAGGTTTGATTGTAAAGGTAGACGGTCCCATAGAATCTGCTAAACCAAGAACCGTATCTTGAGTGGTATCGGCAATTTTCATAATTTTCTCCAGATATTCATAGAGAAATTTGTAATTGGGTAAGGTAGCTTGCTTTGTGAATTCATGTTTTGTAAGATATAGCATTTTATATGTTGAAGAGACCGTGAATTCTCCATTCGTCGTTGGTCCCCACACAATCTTGTCATCACAGTCCAGTTGTGGAATAAGAATGGCCAGAATAGAATTAGCAATAGGAGAAGTGAAGAACAATTCGATCTTTTGTTGGTTCCACCTGCCATTATGAATCAAATCACACACAAGGTTAGTACTTGTGTCAGGTTGATTAGTCAGAGAATCTGACTTGATAAGAAATCTTTTGCTTGAGGGAATCCAGTAATCGTTCCAAATAGAGATCCTTCTGCCATTGCCGACTTGCCACCTTAGGCCATTGCGAAGTGTTTTTCGTCCCCCAAAGAATGCCACGTCATCCATTCAAGAAGTTGCCAGTTTCCGGAGAGTTGAGGAAGTTTTGATGAGTGCAATACTTACCTTGCATTACTCGGGCAAGAAGGGATTCCGGGTTTGCTATAATTCTCCATGCAGTTTTGGATAGTAAAGCTTGATTATACAGCCTAGTATCTTTGAAGCCATGCCCACCAAATTTCGGCGGTCCACATAATGCATGCCAATTGATCAAATGCATGCCACGATTGTTCTCATTTCCTGACCACCAAAACCTACCTAACAAGGAGTCAATCTTGTGGCATATATGAGCGGGAAGAAAGTATAGGTGCATGTGATAAATTAGTAGAGATTGAAGAACGGAGTTGATAAGAGTGGCTTGTCCAGCTTTATTCAGAAGAACCACTTTCCAGCTCGCACATCAATTTTTTTACTTTGTCAGTCAATTCTCGGAAAATTTCTTTCCTCCTGATAGTGACATCGAGCGTGGTTCCCAAATAGGATCCAAAAGTTGTTGTTGATTTGAATCCCAAGCTTCGGGTTACAAAATCAGCATCAGTCAGACTGGCATTTGGACTCAAAGTGACGAAGGACTTTGTAAAATTTATTTGTTGGCTTGATTTCAAGCAATAAATCTCCAAGGTTGTTTTAATCGAGTCAATAGATTGGGGCGTAATCTTTGTAAATATTATGGCATCATCAGCAAAAAAGAGGTAATTTATAGGAGGACTATTCAAGCCTGCTTTGATACCATGAATTAAGTGCTTATCTTGGGCCTTCGAAAGAGCTGCAGATAGTCCTCCAGCACAAAAGATAAAAAGATAAGGAGATAACGGATCCCCTTGCCTGAGACCGCACTTAGGTTGAAAACGTTTCGATGGTGTTCCATTGATTAGTACTTCATACGAAACTGTAGATACACACTGCATGATGAGATGTATAAGATGTGTTGGAAACAACATTTTCATTAGTACTACCTCAAGGAAATTCCACTTCACCCGGTCATATATCTTACTCATATCCATCTTGATAGCTCCCAAGATATCCTTTGTCCGTTTAGCAAGTCTGATTTTGTTTGTTAATTCTTGAGTAAAGAAGATATTGTCCGCAATATGTCTCTTTCCCACAAAAGCATTTTGGAATTGCGAGATAAGGTCACCCAGAAGCATTTTGTTGTAGGACGAGTTGTGGTGGATTTTGTGTTCAGTCGGGATCGTAGGTGTTGGAATATTTTAATAAAATGTACATTATAGCATTATTATTATATTACAATTTATGGCTATATGTATTTACTTACATGTAAATTATGAAATGAGTTACAAATGCAATAATGAATATTATTAACTCAAATGTGTTTATGGTGTATATAATATACTTTATTATTTGGCATTATTGAGAATGGTTATGATTATTCCATGAGTTACAAAGGTTTTTAATCTTACTTATGTAGCCAATAAATGAATTATGTTTGGCCAAGTATATAAGGCCATGGGGTGTGACATAGAAGACTAGAATCAACTATGCTTCCACACTTAGTGTTTTCTTCTTTACTATCACAATGTTTTTCCTCTTAAGTTATTTTCATATTTTATACTTGGGCAACGTGATCGTGGACTTGTTCATACCGTCTTCCTGTGGACGTGCACATGGAGGAGACATAGCTGCGTCAATGGGTTTTATCTTGGAGACATTATCTGCCGTCAACACCTACACGTAGGGAGGCGATAACGTCTTTAGGACAGTGACTCTGTCACGACTTTCACGGACGAGTTATTTTATATCCTTTTACTGCTTTAGATTACATAATTTTATCAACAGTTCATATAGAATTACTTTCAATTATTTTGTTACGTTTAATATCTTGGTATTGCTAATATTTTGTTATAGAAAATACAAATCAAAGCCTATATTTTTTCAACAGTAGGAAGTCGATGCTACTAAAATTGGATTCATAATTAACTGCTGGACCTACAAAAGACTAAGTCTGGAAAGCTTATTGAAAGCTCTACAGGACCTGCAATGAAAAACGTACCTACTAGCTTATGTTATGGGCTTCTGAAGCTTCTATCGTAAATTGGTCATTAGTTTGGCTCTCTCGTAGAAGTGACACTTATATGTTTCGTGACAACTTTGTGGCATTAACTTTCCTCGTGTGCATTGCTAGATGAAGCTTGTAATTCACGCCCCTCTTATCTTTTTGTTGCAGACTGCCTTAAGAAACTGCGTAACTGTTCACCCTTTCGTGGACTTTGAACCCTCTATTTGTCTGAACATCTTATGGAGAGATGGAGGGTCCTTGTCCAATTTGGACACATTTATTTGGAGAATTTTGCACATAAAGTTGATCATTGACGAGCAGTTGACCCATATTTCAGCTCTGAAATCATGTTACCTCCATTTCATTGGAGATGTTGACGATAATATGTTTTCTTTTTTCTTTTTTTGAATAATAGGAGATAGATTTTTATTTAAACAACAATTCGAGTCACAAAGCATGGGGTGACCATCCCACTAGATTCATTTTGTAGTAGGTTCAACAAAAAGATCGGCGCATGGTTTCACAGATGGAATGCACGTCACCGATTACCTGCCTGCTTAGTCATCTGGTCTGTGCAAAAGTTTATTTTCATATAAGTGTGAGAAACATGTACCTGTTAAATACGTCTAAGTAGTGCCTGCAATCAAGAATTAATATAAAAATTATTATGTCAAATAACAGGGCCGGGGTGGAGTGGGGGGTGTACATCATGTAATAGATAATGGATCACAATCATGTCGTCAGTCTTAGGGGTGAGCACCAAACCGTTCAAACCGATTCGAACCGCTCAAACTGAACCGTTCAAAGATATCAACGGTTTGATTTTACATTTTTCAAACCGACCTTGGTTCGGTTTGGTTTACGGTTCATATTTTTTAAACTGATTCTAAACCGAACCGAACCGATCTATGATATGTTAATGTATTTTTAGTAACATTCTATTAACAATTACACATATAAGGTACTAAGCAACTCTAAATAAATAAATATTGAAAGTTAAAAGAAACGAAAATATTAACAACACTTAGAACACATAAATTTTGTGACAAATATCTACTTTATATTTACTCATTCTTTCTCATTCATTAATGAGAACTTATATATCGAATGAAACAAGATTACATGCAATTTAGAAAAACTATAACTTCAATTAGTAGTGCGTGAATGAACAACATCTTTAAGTAGGTAAATCGATCCAAACCGACTAAGCCGAACCGTTTAAACCTATCAAACCGAACCATCCAAACCGATGGTGTTCGATTCGGTTTACAATTTTTCAAACCGAGGGATAACGGTTCGGTTTGACCCCCAAACTGAGCCAAACCGAACCGTGCTCACCCCTACTCGGTCTCGGGGAGAATTTTTCGATGATTATTTTTCCAGGCTAAAGCCCATCCCAGATGGCCCACCATCCAGCGATAGTGCTATGATTGGTATGTATTTTCCTAGAACATCCTACTATCCATTAACTTGAGGAGCCTTGTATGAGGGCAGCCGCGCCCATGGCCCTTGTTTACACTTCCATCTGTGGTGCTGGGGGATATCGATGCCTCCATGTTGAATTAATTGGACAGCTTATACATATGAATTTAAGCTAGAGCTATTTCTTTTCAAAATTTACCATCTTTTACTCGATATTAGGATTCTCTATTAGAAAAATGTCGCTAATTGTAGTTTAGCACTTTAGCATTAAATTTGGTCGGTATAAACTCTAATACAATAGTGATACAACTTTTGTAATGACAATTTTTTAGCAGTAATGCAGCATAACAGCATCCTTATTCAGTTTACTCAAGAGAGCCAATTCTTCTTTGTGGGGTGCTAAACAACAGGGGGTGCCATTCAATGTAAACAATCAGTTGTTTACTAGCCGAAAGTCATCCCAGCCAAAGAAGCTTTTGACTCACTGAAGAAATAAAACACAACTGCCAGACCAAAAGCATCTACTATTGCTCTGCACCCCACGATGCCTACGGCCTATAGCCCAAAATATTCCTTCTTTTACATTATTGGAATGGAATAAGATGCCTTTCACTTCCTTTGGTCAGCCATTCTTCTCCGAATCGAGATTCTAGACCACTCCGTCTTCGGGTGCACGCGGCCTTCTTGATGTGCTGGCGTTTGCGTACTCAGCTAATACCCGTGTAAATATAAATTACAATTTTACTTGATAAACATGTAAAAAAAAACATTAAAAACCATATAAATAATGTTATAGATAAATCCATCAAGAAGCAGAGAGAGAGAGAGAGAGAGAGAGAGAGAGAGAGAGAAAACAATTACCAGAGTTGGTTTGAGAAAATCTTGAGAAAATGAGATATATGTTGTTAAGAATGGATGGATAGAGCGGTGGATACCGGATCTAGAGATTAAGAGACGTTAGGAAATTAACTTAATGATCATTGTTAATTTTTTTAAGAAGAGGGGTGCTCTCCCTTAGTGTTAAAATGGATTTTTACTCCTCTAGCAACTTGACATTATGAAATCAATTTTGTATTAAGAAACTCTTGATTTCTATACTATTTTTGGTGTTGACAAGTTCATCTATTTTTCATGTTTAGACTAGTCGGTACTTCTCAGTGTTATCTTTTAATACGCTCTTTTAGTAACCATCTTGCACTTCCTGGTGATGACAACACTTACGTCAAATTAACTTAAAAATTTAGTGTCAAACCCGAAAACAAAATCAAGAGAAGGATAAGTTTACCAAGTCTGAGAGTTGAACTCAATCTTCATACATTTTAAGTCTCGATTCGATTAAAGCGTATCGTCAATCGAAAGAAGCATACAGAATAGCTATCGCATTATCGTAGAGTAAGGCCAAAGCCGGAAAAAAAAAATCTTACGTGGTAGCCTAGAATGCCTTCCTCCGTAGTGAGTACATAATGTTTTATTTCTTGTCAGCATCGTTTATTTTAGGATTAAGTAGCAATTCTTAGCATTCTTTTCTCCGAGTTGAAATTCTAAAATGATCATCAATACTTGTGCCTAACAAGAAAACAGTAATTATTCACGTAATTATGAGCTCTGACCTTAAGCATTGATTATGTCCAACATTAAAGAAACGTCAACAGCTGAGTGGAAGCCTACCGATACATGAAATTTCAAAGGTTACAGGTCTTTCTAGAATAGAAGGTGTTGATACGTATGGTTTAACATGGAAAATATTAAGCATAACGCTCTCGCGTATAAGTCTCATTGGTAATTAATTTTTTTATTTCTTGTTTGTAAAGTGGGAGGTTTTACAGGTCGGCCCACTTGATAAGGTTAATCTAATGAATAACGCGTCAGTGTTTAATATGTTAATTTTATTCTTTTCAGCTCTCGGGCAACTGCTAAACCAGCCATTTTAATAAAATGATGTTAATTTTTAATTTCTGGTTTTACTTTAACATTGAGCTACCACAATTTAGAACGTTGGAATTTAAGGCACACAACTTAATCTAATTAAATAAAATTATCTTGAATTGTTGAGATAAATACAAACATTAAAAAGCAGTAAAAAAGGTATGTCCTTATCGTTATAGGTGGTGCAAATATGCGTAGAATAAAATGTATGACATAAGCATTTGGAGACAAAAAGTCATAAATAACAAATAAAAAATTAGAGGCAAAAGTTATCCTGTGGGCATTCTCAATAATCTAGAACAATCTTTGGCTTGTGACTTTTAACACCAGGCCTCTTGTTTTTCTCATGGTAGTCAACACGCTCCCTTTGCCAAAGCCGAAGTCGGCGGAAGGCACTTACCATTATAGAAGTACACTACAATCGCCCACCCACCTTGTATTCTGCCACCATCAGGGATGACGAAAAATAAGATAAAAATCAGCAAACGGGAAAAAAAAATTTGAACGACGGAACTTTGATCAGTTATATAATTACGTTGCAAATTGCAAGACGGGTGTAATTGCGAACCACAGCCGTAGAACACATGATGACTACGATTTTGAGGCCTACGGTTGATGAGTTAAAGATAAGGATTCTTGCATGTGAGTAGTCTGCCATCGATCGCAACATGTAATGGAGAAGGAGAGAGGTAGAAGGAGGAAGAAATGCTTGCAGATAATTACTTTGAGATAGAAACGAGGGTGAATCTATGTACGTAATTGAAAGTATGTGAATACTTGTGTTCTTATTATAAGTAGTATATATATAAATATAGATAAAGATACAGATTCAATGACATTTTTTTATTAATTGGTGTGTAGATGATATATAAGAAAAGATTCATATGTATCCTATCACTTCTAGTAGTTATCCTATATCTATTCTGAGATAATTAAATGCTCTAATATCATCCCCTCAAACAAATGGTCTTTTGAATAACCTTGTGTTTGGTTAACCCCCTAAAAAAAATGAAACCTAAATGGCTAGCAAGAATCTTGATGATTGCTCCACATTACATGCAACTCTAGTACGAGAGATTTGTCTAATATAATCTATACGAAAAAGCAAACCAGTTCTAAGAACAACGAGGTAATTAATAGAGTTTTTGAAATAGAAATTAGAGGAGAACAATACAGGAAGGGAGGACATAAAAAAAAGCAAAAGAGAGAGAATATATGCCAAAGAGACAATCCATAGATCCGAAAGCATGTTTTACAAAATGGGATGTCGAACAACAATTGATCAGACAAGAAACTCAAAAACTTCAATCGATGGTTTATTGCACCTAGATGAATAAGAACAACAGAAAATAGAAAAAAAATTATGTTTGGCTAGGCGTTTAGCCATTCGCCAAAATGCAGAAGCACTCAGAGGACTTTCAAATTGGGGCTCTTACACCATAATTCATCGATTAATTAGATGTGTGTTGTGGATGATAAACAAGAACAAATTAAAATCCATCCGACTTTATTTTAACTCAACTAACAAGATTTAAAGAATAACAAATTATCACTTCTAGTAGTTATCCTATCATGATTTCAGAATAATCAAATAGCCTAACAACCATAAATCACACATGCAAAACAAGATCAAAACAAGATCTTCCGACAACTATTCAAACCCCTTTTTGGTTTTGGTTTTGGTTTTGGTTTTGGTTTCTACCCAATTATTTTTATGTGGTGGTCTTTCTTTAACAACAACGACAACTTTCTTCTATTTATTCCTTTTATTTATACTTTACCAGACTTTGTATATAAAGCCGTTATAGGAAGTCTTCCTTCCACTCCCTATGTTCACATGATATTAGCAGTGATAGCCTTCCATTCTTCTCCTCTATATAAGTTCCCATATCACCACGTATAGTCCTGTACCTGTGTCTTCTTTAATTTCTACAAGCTAATTAAAGCTACCCGAAAGAAGGACAAATATGTCTAAAGCTACCACCCTCTTGATCGTTGCCCTCCTCCTCTGCTTCACGCTTTCCTCCGCCGCTCGTCCCGAGCCAACCATTCCCGAGGCCATGCCAGTGAAGTCCCAGTACAAGGTAAGGTTGAAGATTATTGTGTTAACGTTCGTTGTTTCACCTAATCAAGTTGTCTGAGATCAGGAAGATCGTTTTCACATAAATGGGTTGTAATGTTTTCAAAAATGTTTGTGATCAGGGTGCTGAAGCGCAGGTTGATGAGAGCTGCGCAGGCGGTAGGGATGAAGAGTGCCTGATGAGAAGGACCCTTGCTGCTCACCTAGATTATATCTATACCCAGAAGCAGAATCCTTGATTAAGATGTTTCATTCAAGAGAGTATATTTGGTGTACGCATATACAGTACTTCATCATTAACTTGGTTGTCAAGCCCATTTCAGTTGCAGGTCATTAGACTATATAATCTTCTCCCATTGAATTGCTTTACTACTTCTAGTTGGTTGTCAAATTTGGATCAACTCCTCATTTCTTTAAGGTCATTTCAATGGCCAAAGTTGCAGCGCTGTTCATTAAATTAAATTGAAAGGTTCGAAGTTGTTGTCTCGTTACCACATCTTCCACTGTGTTAAACAAAAGTTGATTGACTTCTTCTTGGGAGAGGTTTTTTTTCTAATTTTCTTATTATCGGAATCATTGTCGCTGCAAATTAGTCAACTTTTGTCAAGACACATATACAAGGTCCTAGGGAGCTCAAGCAGACAAAGTTGAGCTCAAATATGATGGAGTTGTCATCCCTTTTAGTGACATTATTATAATCAACATTATAAGATTTAAGCGGTGAATTACAAAAGATTAGGACTATATATTGTGTGACCACCCTGTTTTCTTTTTTCTGGCAGAGAATTGAGAGCTTGTAAGTATTAAACGTGGTATACATCGTTGAACTCGTCTTATTATTAGAATCTGTCTTTGATTAATTTTAAAAAGCAAATTTCAATTTAAATTTTAATTATTTTTCAAAGTCAGATTTCTTGAAATCTGCTTTTCAGCAAATTAGATTGTTAAAATTTGCTTTTCAGTTTCAAAATCAGATTTGCAGAATTAGTAGTATGTTCTCAAACTACTTAAAGTAGAATCAGTTTAATGTTGACAAAAATAGTTCTAAACTAATTTAAAGTTACAAAAAAGGCTTAAATCAGTTATACTATGATAAAATGATTATAAAGAAAACTTTTAGGCTCCGTTTATTTTTCTAGTTTTTTCAGTTTGTAACTAGAAAAAATAAACACATTTGACACATAATTTTCTTTAGTTAAAAAAATAAGTTTTTAAAATAAGACTATTTTTGAAAACTCTAAAAAGGAGTTTTCGGTCTTCTATTTTGGTTTTTATATTGAGACCACTACCACCACCAGCAGCCATCGCCCATCACCATTGCCCACCGCTGGCGGCCCGCGGCCACCGCCAGTGACCACTGCCACCCGACCGACAGCCACCAACCACCCCCTGTCACTGCTGGCACCCGGCCACCACCACCTTCGGCCACCGCTACGAACCACCACCACCACCTCAAATCACCATCAAAGGAAAAACTAAAAATAAAAACTGGATAATCAAACACCCAAAAGAAAAAAAAACTCAAAATAAAAATTGTATAATCAAACGCCATCTGTTTTTGTAAAAAAAAAAATAATAATAAACTGGTTTTAGTTTTAGTTTTTTTTTTTAAATAGAAAACTAAAACTGAAAGTGTTACTAAACGATACCTTAATAAATAGATTTTTAGTATCCATTCAGTGAAGTACTGTTAACATAGCTTGCACCCGTACATGAATAAAATTTTAAAAAGCTATTTTCATCCATCTATAAAAGTTATTTACTTCTCATTTTAAAGTATAAACACCCACAATCTCACATTAAAGTTGATTATACAATAACTGTCTCAAATAGTTCAAGGGTATGAGATGTCTTTTTGTAAGAAATATAGGGATAGTACAATCTTAGCAGTAGGACTCTTCAATTCTATTCACGCTTCCATGCCGAAACCTCGCTCCCGGATCCCGCACCCATTCTCATTCCCACCCTAGAACCCACTATAGTGATGACGCTCCTCCTCCGGGACCTCGCACCTGCCTCCGCTCCAACTCACGCTCCGTGTAACTAAGAGTATGGTAAATTAGAAGGTCAATCCACACTTTTTAGTAGGTTTTTAATTTTTAAGACAGATTAAATCTCTTAGGCTTCGTTTGACAAATTTTTTTTTTTAGTTTTCAGTTTCCAAAAAAAAAATTAAAAATTAAAGAGCAGTTAAAATTTTTTTTTTTACAAAAATAAGTGGGTGTTTGATAACCCAGTTTTTTTTGTGGTGGTTTGCGGTGGCGGTGGTTGGTAGCTGCCGCCAACGGTGGCTGCTGACGGTAGCTGGCAGTGGCCGCGAGCCTGCGGTAGTCGTAGGCGGTGGTAGGGTGGTGATCTAAAAAAAAAATCAACACTGAAAAAAAAAAACAGTTTTTGAAGTTTTTAAAAACAGCATTGATCTAAAAACTGGGTTTTTAAAATGAAGGGAAAAAAAATGGTTACCAAACGTAATTTTTTTTTTCTAAATTTCAAAACTGAAAATTTTTTTTATGTCAAACATGGCCTTAATCTTTTATGCCAAACACCCGTACCATCACAATTTCAATTCCATAAACACTCTTAAACTTTTAATTTTACTTCAAGATTTAATCACTGCCAAGTATCAACGCCTTCCAATTACCAAATTACTTATCTCCGTTGTTCAGCAAAACAATCCTTCCGCATTTTCTACAAGAAAAGCGATGCCTCGGTCACAACTGAAACTTGTCTCTTAACATCTTTCTACCTTCTCTCCCACACTGTAACTTATGTGGATTGTGATGGGTAAGTAAGTAACTTCAATGATGATACCATAAAACTGACAACTTTTAAGTACAATTTGTTGGTGATATCCAGCACCACTCAAAATTAGAGGAAGAGAGGTTGCAGGTTATGAGCTTCCATGGACATAGACGTAGGAGCAGCAAATTGCACATTTCAGTCCTTGATTTTCAAAATTCAATGACTACAACTACCTGCTGGATTTCAGGTGAGGAAAGCAACCCAGAGTCACATGTTTGACGTTGATGAGGGGATGTCGACAGTTGAATTTTCATTTATTACTTCAACTTTTTGTTATTGTCCCTTTTGAATTGAGAGATTACGGTGATAAGGACACGTGTTACAATTAACGTCTCAAATCTTATGAATAATAAAAATTTCAAGATAAGAGAGAGGAAAGTAGATATTGTCTTTTAATTCCATCCATTACTTATAACAAGTCATTGTTATAACTAATTAACACCAAAAAAAAATTCATGTCAAAGAGGGCATGAGTAACTGTTAAGACCCTCCTTACGCAAAACTAGAATGCGTCTTCCTTTGCTGAGGGTGAGTAACTATTAAAGACCCTCCATGCACGAAAATTGAATGCGTCTTCCTTTGCCGTGGGAACACAAACATGGGTTCCAACAACTGAAGTTTGGACATAAATGATTTGACCGAAAACAGAGTGAAAATAATAATGAAACCAACCCGAAAAGTCAGCAGAGAGAGAGCAATCGATGGATCACAAGAGGGGACCCTAGAGCTGCAAGGCCCACTTGGGATGCCATAAAAATGTGTGGTGAAGTCAAGATTCTGCTTCTCCTCAACCCCCACCCTGCTCCCCCTTCAGCATTAATGGGGGGTGTAAATGAGTTCACTTACGGAACTTGGTTTGGATTGTGGGCAAAATAGACGACCAAAAAATAAAGAAAGATTGTGAGTAAAATGTGCTCAAACTTGGTTCATTTGGATTGCAAATTGTAATTTGATGGCCTTCTAAGCGAGTAATTTGGGTCATTTACAGATACTCTTCCTCCGCTTCTGGAAAATGAATTGTGAAACCAAAAGCTTAAGAGATAGGACAGAGTGAATTGATAGTTGTACTCCAATCTTCACCACTCACTCTACCAAGAAAAATAAAGATATAGGTTTGGAAAGGAAACCAAAACCAAAAGGTTTATATCATTAGTATCCTTTAATGGGATACAACCGAGGACATAATCAAGCCCGCTGCTCTCAAGATCCAAAAAAGCCCGCTACATAATAAGCAAGACGAGCAATACAAAAAAATAAAGAAAAAATTGCGTAAAATACCCATGTGGTTTGGAATCATTGCAAAAAGACCCCTCCCATTACAAAAATTACAAAAAGACACCTATGGTGTTCATTTTGTTGCAACCGTTAGAAAAATCGTCCAAATTAACGGAGCGTCATATTCACTTTCCTCAAAAACGCGTTTGATATATTTTAATATATTAAAAAGATAAAATTACCCTCCCTTTTTTTTTCTCTCCCACCCAAGTCACATCTTCTTCTCCAATCCAAGCAAGCCCTAAACCTAACCGCCACCCTCACCCAGCCTCATCCACAACCACCGTCGCCCATTTCGTGCGACGCCACCACCGGCTGCTTCCACCCACCGCAAACTCCGTGTCGCCATCCTTGTCATCACCCTTAACCTCTTGAATCACCGCTAGCCCCGCCATAAACCCTAGCCACTTGTGCCACAACCAAGCCCGCCATCAACCTTAGCCAATTGTGCCGCCACCATGCCCAACGCCGCGTGATTAAAACCTAGATCTATAATTAGGGTTTGCTGATTCACAAACCACAAGCCTCGAGCTTCCAAAACCAAGACAATTAAAAAAAAAAACCAAGATCTACAATTAGGAATTCGAGCCCAACGCCGCGCGATTGAAACCCTGGATCGTAATTGAAACCCCTTGATTGCGGTTGAAAACCTAGATCGCAATGTTTTGAATTGCGGTGCGGTGCTGTGGAGACGTTGAGCTGTGGAGACGTCGGTGTGGGACAGTGGAGTCATCGGGCATGTTCTGGTGGGGGGCTGGTGGAGACGTCGGGCTTGTTCCTGTGGTCGATGAAGGCCAGGCTCGAGCGATGGCGCCTTGGCAATGTGGTTGGGTGGTGGTGCCGAGAATTCTGGTGTACAAACAATCTTAAGGTATAAATACAAGGGTATTTTGGACAAATTTTTTGTTTCGTTACAGAAATCATCTGTTGCAACACTTTTTAAACCTTAGGTATCTTTTTGCAAATTTTGTAACGGGAGAGGTCTTTTTGCAACGACCCCAAACTACAGGGGTATTTTACGCAATTTTTCCAAAAATAAATAAATAAAAATAAAATGATAGTTCTTTGTGCGACGTGTTATCACATTTAATTGTCAATGCAAAATAAAATTTATAAGAACGATATCCTAAACATAGAAGTGTTGCTAAAGGTTTATAATATTATCTTAGATTAGTCTTTATTTTAATGATAATTGATTCAACAGGATTAGCAATTTTCATATTAGTAAAACTCTTGCCTAATCAATACGTTAACCTATTTTAATTTTGACTATTATATTCCTCAAAACATTCTCCAAATAGAAATTCTTAGACTTCACAAGAAAATAACATATGAGCTTCAGAAGGAATTAAAAAATGCTATAGCTATATTGATTTAAAGTTATTTATTTAAAATACATACCATTATCAGTGCAAATAATGGTATATTATATAGCTTTTACAACTCTTTTGGTAAACAAAAAAGGTTATTTTATTGTATAGAACTGCATAACAAAAAATAGAATGGCTATAATTTTAAATTGAAAAGTTTTGCAATAATAATAAAGCTTATTAGTAAGTTGATAGTTCAAATGATTCAATGGCTCTAAGGATCTCCAAATACTACATATTAGTATTTCTTTTGTAGGATTACTAGGGCTGATATTAGTAACCTTTTATAATTTGGATACTAATTCTAAAGTTTTTATAACTCTCTACCTAACCAAAATACCAACTTATGCGGACTTAATTTTAACAATTGTGACCTTAAGAATAAATTAAGATAAAATTTTATATATCTAAAATATGAAAATTACATATGAGATTCATCGGGAAAAAATTAATGTTGCAATTTACGTGAGTTCTAGATATATTATTATTTTCATCAAGTGCAAAATGATGATGTTCCACTATATATATATATATATATATATATATATATATATATATATATATATATATATATATATATATATATATATATATATATATATATATATATATATATATATATATATATATATATATATACACACACACACACACACACACACACACACAAAACCAATGCTTAAACCGCCAATTCGATTTAATTTTGACTATTGTATCTCTAAAATTGCTTTTTAAAATAAAGAAACAACTTATATATCTAAACGACAAAAATAACGTATATAATATGTTGAAGAAGAATTACTAGATAATAATTTGTGATGTATATAATTTGTACATTTACATGTCTACTATAATCACATGAAGAACTATTAATAACCATATAGTTTCTATTATATCCTTATGCTAAACAAAATACATGCAATATTACGGTAAATAAAACAAATGGAGGTCTCATTTTTTTTTTAATAATTTTGTTAAATTTGCAACAGTTAAGAGGCTAACTATCTTAGAGTAAGTTTATTAAGTAATTCAAAGTATTAGAACTTAATATTAACTATATATGTGATCAAGAAAAATAGCAGATGTGATTTTTAAAATTTTTGAGAATAACAAGATTAATTAGTAAACCTGTAACAATTATTTACATCCGGACTGAATTTAACCAATGTATCCCTAAAAGTGATCTTTAAAGTAAGAACGAGAACCTATATATCAAGAAAACTTAAAAAAATAAAGAGAAGAGATAAATGAAGACATAAAGAGAGAATTGACTGAATGTTTTCTATGTGTCTTTACATTGAGAAGAGCATGTATTTATATACACAAGAAGAATCAATTAATCCCAAATTCTAAGCCATAAAACCCGTGATCCATTATCAGTGGGATATGATAAGCATAATTCATGTGATCCACTATCAGTGGGATATGATGCGCATAATTCGTGTGATCTAATTCCTTAACACTCCCCCTCAAGTTGGAGAGTGAATATCATGAAGTCCCAACTTGTTATGTAATGTCTCGAATTGATCTTTTCCTAATGCTTTTGTAAAGACATCTGCTAACTGAAAGCGGGTAGGCACATATGACAGTTTGATCATTCCAGCTTGTAATTTTTCTCGAACAATGTGACAATCTATTTCAATGTGCTTTGTGCGCTCATGAAAAACATGATTCGCTGCAATATGCAAAGCTGCTTGGTTGTCACAAAATAATCATGTGGGAGCTACCTGTGGAACTCTTAGATCTTGTAGAATATAACGTAGCCACGTTATCTCTAAACATGTATTTGCCATAGCTCGATATTCTGCTTCTACTGATGATCTAGAAACATTAGCTTGTTTCTTAGATTTCCATGAGACAAGAGAATTTTCAAGGAAAATGCAATATCCCGTGACTGACCTCTTTGTGGTACGACAACCTCCCCAATTTGAATCACAAAAAGGCTCTCAAAGCAAGATTGTTTGTGGAAGGAAATAGTAAACCTTGATCAGGATTACCTTTGATGTATTTAAGGATTTGTATGGCTGCATTCCAATGAGGTTTACGAGGCTCATGCATGAATTGACTTAATGTTCGAACAGAATAGACTATGTCGGGCCTTGTGACGGTAAGATAAATCAGTCTGCCAACTAGTTTTTAATATTTAGTTGGATCACTCAGTAAAATTCCATCTGTAGGAATGAGCTTCAAATTTTGTTCCATTGGAAATTTGTCAGGGCGTACACCTAGAAGTCCTGAATCTTGTAAAATATCTAGTGCATATTTTCTCCGAGACATGAAAATGCCTTTCTTTGAACGAGAGAATTCAATACTCAAAAAGTATTTTAAGTCTCCAAGATCTTTGATGCGGAAGCGTATGAGAAGAAATTTTTTGAGGCGTTCAATTTCTTGAAGATCATTTCCAATGAGAAGTATATCGTCAACATAGATGAGGATCGCAGTGAATGAAGTACCTTTAGCTTTGGTGAAAAGAGAATAATCAGCCTTTGATTGTTGATAACCTGCCCTCTGAATAGTCTCTGAAAATGTGAGAAACTAATTTCTTGATGCTTGTTTGAGGCCATAAAGGGATTTGTGGAGCCGACATACAATGTTCTCCCCCTGTCGGTGAAGACCAAGTGGAGGTTCCATATACACTTCTTCTTGCAAGTCGCCATGAAGAAAAACATTTTGAACATCTAATTGGTAGGCGAACCAATGCCGAGTAGAAATAATAGTGAGAAGACAGCGAAGTGTATTGAGTTTCGCTGTAGGAAAAAAATGTTTCCTGATAATCGATTCCCTCAACTTGAGTATAGCCCTTTATGACAAGGCGAGCTATATAACGTTCAACTGTGCCATCAGATCGGTATTTGGTTTTATAAACCCATTTACAGCCAATAGGTTTATAACCATCAGGAAGTTGAACCAAACTCCAAGTCTTATTTTGTTGCAATGCTTCTAATTCTGTATTCATTGCTTGTTGCCAATGTGGATCAAGGATAGCCTGAGCATATGACTGAGGCTCAGTATGACCTGTAATGTTGGCTAAAAAAGTACAATGGGCAGAAGAGATACGAGAGTATGAAAGAAAGTGAGAAAGAGGATAGTGAGTACCTGGCATAGAACTTGGAACTGTGGAAGGAGGATTGACCTGTGCTGACAGTATGTAGTCTCTATGCCATGCTGGAGGTTGCTTGGGCCGAAGGGATTGGCACGGGGGAGAAGAAGAAGGAATGATAGAATCTGAAGAGGTTGAAATAAGGATTGGGCTGGAGGCGAGGATGTAAGAGGCTGGGTAGGATTGGGAGAAATATCCTCTTCAGCCGTTGGTTCAGCTAAGGGAGATTGTATGGAAGAGGTAGATTCTTGTATGGTTGCTGGCTCAGTGGGTTGAGGTTGGGAAGAGGGGATGTTTATGGTTAAGGATGGTGAAGATTGCCAATTGTCCATGAAGTCGGGAGAAATATAGGGCAATGTGGAAGTTGGATGTGCAGCCGACATGAAAGGAAAGATAGTTTCAAAAAAATTGACATCACGACTAACAAAAAATGTTTTAGTTGTCAAATCATAAAGTTTGAAACCTTTCTGACCTGTAGGATACCCAACAAATACGCAACGTTCGGCACGGGAATCAAATTTATATGTGGGATGAACAACAGTTGCGTAACACAGACAACCAAAGACTTTCAAGTGATCAAATGATGGTGGATGATTGTACAATAATTCAAAAGGTGACTTGGAAGATAACAATGGGGTTGGCAATCGGTTGATAAGATAGACATCAGTCAATACACATTCTCCCCAAAAGGTAAGGGGCAAGTGAGACTGAAAGCGTAGTGCACGTGCTACAGTTAGAATATGACGATGCTTGCGTTCAACTACCCCATTTTGTTGTGGAGTTGAAACACAAGTGTGTTGATATTCAATACCATGAGAGTGAAAATTTTTTTGCATGGACAAGAATTCTTTACCATTATCTACTCTGATTGCTTTGACCGAGGCATGGAATTGAGTTTTAGCAAATGCAATAAAAGATTGTAAAAATTTTTGAGTTTCTAACTTGTATTGCATAAGAAATAACCATGTGCACCTTGTAAAATCATCCACAATTGTAAGAAAAAAACGAGCCCCTGAATGAGTGGGTACTTTGTGTGGACCCCATATATCACAATGCAACAAATCAAATGGAGCACGAGTTGATATAGTACTTGAAGGAAATGGAAGTCTAGTCTGTTTAGCCATAGGACAAACAACACAATTATTATCAAAACGAATATTATGAGAAGGCAATAATTGAACAATTAATTTTAGACGAAATGTTGATGGATGTCCTAGACACATGTGCCACAAATTTGAGGGTAGTGAAACTTGATGAGAAATAGGTGCCTGTTGTATTGAGGACATATAATAAAGACCACCACGCTGCTTACCCGAGCCAATCATCTTCCCCGTAGCCAAGTCCTGCAAAGCACAAAAGGAAGGAAACAAAATGGCACAACAATTTAAATCATTGGTGAGTTTGCTAACAGACATCAAATTTAAATGAAAAGAGGGAACACATAAAACGTTGTCTAATGTGATATTTGAGTTAAATGGTATGGTGCCAATGGAATTGATTAAGGTAGATGACCCCGTGGGCAAATTGACATAGGGTATTGATGAGGAATTCGTTTGAGTGAAAAGCGTAGGATCGAAATTGATATGATCAATAGCTCCACTATCCAAAATCCAAGGCTTAGTAAATACATAATTAATTGAAGCATTTTGAAAAAGAGACAGACCTGCAGCATTTGCATAAGCATCGCTATTACCAGGAGACTTCTGACTTTGAGTCATCATAGACAAGGCATGAGCAAGTTGTTGAAGTTGATCTGTGAAAAGCCTGGGTGAACTATTGGTGTCTTGCGAATGGACCCCATGTGTAGATTGAGAAGAATCTGTTGTATACGCAACATGAAATGAATTGATTGCATTTCCTTGAGAGCCACGTTGCTGCTGTTGTGAAGTGTTGTGTCGATTACCTTGGCCTCATGTGTTGTTGGAAACCCATGTCCCATTTTAAAATTTGCATCTGTCCTCTGTATAACCTTTTCTATCATAATACTTACAATGAAATTTCAGAGTGCGACAACTTTTAATTATATGACCTTCTCTATTGCAATGCTCGCAATGCTTGTCTTTAGATATATTTGAAAAATTATTTTCACGTCTTTGAATTGCAGCAGCGATGGAAAAATTTTCAGTTGATTCCAGTGTCATTTGTCGCTGTGTTTCTTCTTGAATAACAAGGGAATAGGCTTGTCGTACATTAGGCAGTGGTGACATCATGAGGATATTTGTACGTACAACATTTTAAGTGTCGTGGAGACCCATGAGAAATTGCATTAAACGGTCTTCTTCCCTTTGCTCATCATGTGCTTTCATCTGGTTACAAGTGGGAAGTGCTCGATATGTATCTAACTCGTCCCAAAGGCCTTTGAGTTTTGTGAAATAAGTTGAGACAATCATGGTACCTTGTGAAAAAGAAGCCAATGATTTTTGAATCTGGTTGATAGTTGGCGCATTCTTTTGTGAAAACTGGTCCTTGAAATCTTCCTACACTTGATAGGAGGTCTTTGCATGAATGACTCCTTTGGCTAGATCCGGTTCTACCGAGTGAGTAAGCCATGATAAAATCATGTTGTTGCACTGGTTCCATAAAGCGTATTCTGTTGGCTGATCTTTTTCTGAAGGTTGCTCAATGGATCCATTGATGAAGCCAATTTTGTTTTTGGCTGTGAGAGCATGAATCATGGATTTACTCCAAGATGGATAATTGGTTCCGTTTAATTTGATGGGTACGATCAAGTGACCAGGATGATCTGAATGATGAATAAAATATGAATTTGATGGATCCATGCTGAAATTGATGTTGCTGGTGTTTGAAGGTTTGGAATGATTGAAGATTTGGAATGAAAACAAATACAAGAAGGATGGCTCTGATACCAACTTAAGAAAGTAAAGAGAAGAGATAAACGAAGACATAAAGAGAGAATTGACTGAATGTTTTCTATGTCTTTACATTGAGAAGAGCATGTATTTATATACACAAGAAGAATCAATTAATCCCTAATTCTAAGCCATAAAACCCGTGATCCACTATCAGTGGGATATGATAAGCATAATTCATGTGATCCACTATCAGTGGGATATGATGCGCATGATTCGTGTGATCCAATTCCTTAACAAGAAAAAAGAAATTCGATTTGAGATATATATAATAAAAGATGAGATATTTTCACGTAAAACCTAGCATATACATAACGTAAAAATTTATGAGCTCTACCTCTGCATTATTATATTCAAATATGTTGGTTACATCAAGAACCTTGGTAAACAAATTCTAGAACAATTTTCCTTTATTTTTTATGAGCACTTACGCACAATTGACGTGTTTTTGCTCATAACTTTCCAAAACTCATTTTCTTCTCAATCTCTCCCTCTTTTATTTTCTACAGCTTACCGAACTGAAGTACAAAATTTGGGAACCACCGCACGAACCATCGATGGTATCTAATGAACCACCGATAGGATTCAAGGACATTAGGGGAGGGGGAGGGTATTTCGGTAACTCTCGTTGCTTTGTAGACATGGTGGTGGTGACAACAGGGTGACGATGGTGATGACGGAGATGGTGGTGACGGTTGAGGGAGAAAGAGAAAACTTACGAATATAAATTTTAAATTTAAATGACATCTTTATCCTTAATGAATTGAAAACTATAAGTTTGAAGTAAGGTCACAATTGTTGTTTTTCATTAGGACTGTATATGAACCGAGTTCGAGCCGAACATGGGTGTGTTCAAACTCGGTTCGTTTAAATTTTGGCATGTTCGAACTCGGCTTAAGTTCGTCAAGAGCCAGAACATCCATGTTCTAACTGGGCTCAAGTTCGTGATGGTGAAACTCAGGCTCGGCTCATTCAACTCGTTTAACAATACGAGCAGAGCTCGAGTTCAGAAACTCGGCTCTGATTCGTGTTCAACTTCAATCAAATCTCTAAATTTACTCAAATTCCTCAAATCATTCAAGCAATCAAGCTATAAGCCAATATAAAAAACAAGAACCTGTTAACGAAAGAAAAATAAAAGAAAACAAGTACAAGATAGAGATACAATGAGGGATGCAAAATAAAAACACTATAAAACGAAATCTCAATCGATCGGCGATGAAGCATTTACAACAGGTTGATGCATGCCCTTTATGAATCAGCTCCCTCTTCATGCCCTTGACTTTGCAGTTCAAAAACATGCTTGAATCAGGCGACGCATGTTGAATCCGACGACGGGCGATGATGGCGGCGAAGATGGGTAACATTATTACCGTCTGTGAAGCGAGAGATGGGGGGCCTTGTGTGCGATCTCTGTGTGTGAGAGATCGAGAGAGGGGGTGTTATGCCATATGTGTGTCACACACAGATGGTGCTTGACCACCGCCGACGAAGTGGGTGGTGGTCTGGCCGGCGGTGTTCTTGTGTGTATGAGAGAGAGAGGGGCATAGGGTGCTTGACTGTTTGAGTATCTGAGAGAATGAGGCGGTGTGAGCGGTGGTCTGGCAGCGACGTAAGGTGTGGTATGGCCGGCGGTATACTGATGAGAGAGGGTGCACTGGTATTTGATTGTTGAGACTTGAGTTGAGTGTCTCTGATGAGAAGGGAAATGAATTTGGCGATAGAGAGAGCCAGAGAGGATAAGTGATCCAAATGCTTTCACGTCCCAACACACTTCCAAATACATAGATATTTTGTGTAGCTGTAAGTCTTAATATTTTGTATATTTTTTAATGAGTATAAACGAACCGATGTTCGTTAATAAGACTCGGCTCGTTAAATAAATGAGCCCTCTTGTTCATGAACATTAATAAACAAACATCATTATGTTCAAACTCGGCTCGTTTAATAAACGAGCTCTAAAATTGTGTTCGTGTTCGGTTCACCTATTACATGAACGACTGTGAACGAGTTTTAGAGAGAACGGACATCGAGCTGTTTGTGAACAACTCGGTTCATTTATAGCCCTATTTTTCATTGTTACCACAACAACATATCTGTACGTTTTTCCATTACTACATTTATCAAATCTTCTAACCTTCTTAGTTGAATTTTGCTTTGATTTAAAATAAGATACCTTATATTTATAAGTGTCAAAGGGCCGGGCTTGGGCCAGCCCAGCCCGGGCCTAAAGGGCCAAAAAATAGGCCTAGCCATTTAGGGCTTTGGGCCTTGAAAATCGGCCTGGCCAGGCCCAAATCTAGAAAATAGAGTCTCTGTCCAGGATCAAGCCCTAGGCCCTAACTTTAGGGCCGGCCCAGGCCTTTTTTTTAATTTTCTTTTTTGATGCAAAAATATTAATTCACGAAATAAATAAAATTGATAGGTCATAAACCATTCAATATCTCTCTCGTGGCTAATAAAGTGCCTTAGAGCTCTACTTTTACTCTATTTGAGAATATTAATTTGCAACAAAGAGTAATTTTGTTCGCAAAAAGACAATCTTTTCACAGGAAAAAATATAACTTTTAGTCATGAAGGTTTTTTGTTTTCTAAACTCAACAATGGATACTTAAAAAACTTTTTTCAATGATATCTCTAAAAATTTTCACTTAAATATACCTCTAGCTTTGCATGTTCATAATATTAAGTATCTCATTAAAAACATGCATCATTAGACCACTTTTATCATGAACTTTTTCGTACTTTCTAGAGTTATGGTCCCCATTTTCATTACCTAATTGTGTTGTTTCTAGTTCCCAGACAAACAAACATATATTTTTACTTCATAATTCCATGAAATTAATACAGAGGAGCCTTGCAAGTAAAAGTAAATAAAGAAGTAGGAACCATCATTATGAGCTGAAAAAAAATGTGCATGTCCAAAAAGTTAAATAAAAAGAGAAAAATATGAGGTAGAGAGAGAACGAGGCGCGAAAAAGAAGGGGAAAGAAGAAAAATATAAGTAACACAAAATGGTTTAGATCCAGATTTAGGACCTAAGGGCTGGGTCAGAATAGGGCCGAAAGAGGGTCAGATTTAGGGCTAAAGGGCTAGGTTAGAATAGGGCCAAAAAGAGGGCCAGAACCGGGCCGAGGGCCGGCCTGACCCGGGCCGGGCCAAAATTTAAAAATATTAGGCTTGGCCCTAGCCCTAGCCCTAGCCCTACGCGTTAAGGCCAGAACTATTCACCTTTAGGGCCGGACCAGCCCGGGCCTATTTAAGGCCCCGCCAACCCGGCCCACGAGCGGCCCGGCCCTTTTGACATCTCTACACTTCTGTTGCTGTTGTAACTCTTTTCTAATTTTTTGACCACTATAGTTGTCTTTGTAGTTCTAATGGGCTTGGTAATCTTTTTGGTCATTCTAAAGCCATTAAAGTAGACCTACTCTTTTATGCTTTACAGTTGCATGAGATTTAATTTCCTTCAACGGAAGGAACTTCTGTGAGATTTCATTTTACCAAAAAATGACAGTCATATTTCTTGGAGCTCCAGTGATAACAACTTCAATCTTCATGGTTGACTACGAGACCAATGTTATATCATATATTATATTATTTCTTAGGAAATTTTAATCAGACAATGATGCAGCAATTGATTTTATTTATATATACGTTCTTACTAATTTTATTGTTCAATATCAATTCTTGGAATTTCTAAACCATGTTACTGTCTTTATCAAATTTCTTAATGATCGTAAAAACAATGCTCTCTTATGGATCGCGTGGAGTCAAAATTAGTATTTAATTATCAATTAGTGAGAAAACAAATTGTGCACAAAGATAATAGAAGGTGAAAACAGACATTTCCTCTTACACAATTTTATGTGCACTAAGCTAAATATGGAGCCCAGCCTGAAAACCAGATTTATGGCAGCAATCCCACCTTAAAAAAAGAAAATTGCAGCAAAAGAAAGGAAAACAAAAAGGTGCAAAAATTGTCTGTAAGTTGATTGAGAATGAAAAAAGGTACAAACTAGGATGATCTCCAACAATCAAGATCATCGTTGCAGCTAGCTAGCTAGACCATTTCCTCTTGCTCAAACTCTTTGATTCTTTCATTACATTTTAGGCTAAGTACAGATCCCCTAATCCCTACCGCTGGACCATTCTCCTTGTTTAAGTATAAATTCTTTAAGTAGCTCGAACCTATAAGCGATCCTTTGCCTTATATGCTGTCGGTGTTTCTTTTCTGTATTCTAACGATTATATTTTTTGTTATTTAGTCTCTTAAACGCTTAAAAATCACCACCGTTGGATTTTGTCTACCCAATTTTATGACAAAATGCTGCTATCAGTGCCACCAATAAGCTTCAGCAATGATTTTTCTTCGAATATACAAATACAAAAACTTGTTTCTAATTTATGTTACTAACATGGCTGTAGATGCCAAAGTGTGTCGAATCATGAACAAAGAGGAGCTAACTAGGTGTTAATGTTCGCCACATATATATATGAAAAGCTTCCACAGCTGGTCAAGTCTAATCAACCCCTTCTAGTCCCCATTTAAGTCCTCAATCACTGACATAAATTCAGACAACTATAACTTTATGCATACTTGCTAAGTTGAAACCTTGGATACTACGCAAAGAACTTGGTAACTTACACTTCAGGGTCGCAATGTACAACTAGAGACATGGTAGAATCCACCCCACCAAACCACTTTGATTCTACCAGGCAGACAAGCAGTTTTGCTTTATCAGAACAGTCAATATTATCTATAGCTTCAAAGGGCACGCATGCAAGTATATTTTCTCGATGAAGAAAGTAGCAACCTTTTAAGAAGGCAACCCCAATAAGGCAACATAAAGCCTCATCATCTAACATGGAGAAAACTACTACCTGTGCCGCTACACCCTGCACCAGATTCAGCTGTCATAAGAATGGTGCGACGACTGAGCCGCCCAATGTCCAAACATCGCCGATGGCATCTGTTTTACACTGGTGTAGAAAGCCTTGTGACAAAGGGGTGGCTACGCAGCTAATGAGAGGCGTAGCAACGGCACTACAGCGATGTTGCATGCGTATCGACACCCTGGGTGGTACTAGTTCTGAAGAAGGTGATAGTTTGCCGTTGAGTTTGAACGATAGTCGTCCGCCGGATAATGGGGCGGAAACTAGCAGGACAGACCAGAAGAGCGGAAGAAACATCGAGTATGAGGTGGTTGTCGATTAAATATTTATGCAAATCATTTAGCTATGTGATTGTAGCAATACAATTGGAACCATCTGGTCACAACAGAGAAGATGCTAAGAAAAATGCCTAGCTCGTATTGGTATAGAGTGCTGATAAGAAACTCTTGATAAAGACCGGGACGTTTCTATTTTTTTGTGTACCAAATTGAAACTACGACTAATTGTTCCTCTAATATTCTTCTAGGAAACAGTTGAAACCACGTTATATTCTCGAAATTCTTCAAGAGATTTATATCTCTTTGTTGATTTTGTGGAATTTTATTTTTCAAAGATATGGTGGAAAAGTTCATCTCGACACGGTTCTGATTTTGTGCCGACCAAACTCTTGTAGAGTATTGGAACACCTCAAGCAAAGTCGAGCGCCAACTATATCTTTGCTGCAATCAATAGATATATGCTGCTAGGAGTCATTGGACGACCTAAATAAGTGGAAGTGGACCTTCATCTCGGCAATAATTGCATGGCAAACACCAGGGATCCAATCCCTAGTTACCAAAGGTTCCAATTCTTTGCCCGAAAATCAACAACGATTTCTTTTACTTGCTACGTTTGGATCGCATTCCAATTTCACTTCATTTGGTATTTTCTCAACTTATTTGGTTCCCAACTTCATTTTAGTTGGGGTTGATTTGCAGCAAAATACTTCCTTGATAAGAACGTAAATAGGGGCCAAAATGTGAGGCGACCCTTGGTTCCGCCCATTTATCTTATCTGAATCACTCAGAAGGAACTCGAATAGAATCTGAAGATTGAAAATCCTAACCAAAGAAAGAATAGTGAAAATAAATTCGATAGATACAATTAGAAATGAAGGTAAAATGAATTAGGTTAATCAAATTGGTTAACTATACGACACCACTTAGAACATGCAAACATAATCTTTCCACCCGGTGCAGTAATGCGAAGTACGTGGATGCTTTGAAGATATGTGGACAATTCGTCTCTTCAGTTGGTTCAAATTCAACACAGATGGCAGCACCACAATCAGCAGGAAGGGAGGAATTGGAGGACTATTGAGGAATAGTCGAGGGGAATGGGTGAAGGATTCTTTGGATGCGCATCCAACATCCTGGAAGCTGAGCTTCAAGCAATTGTCAAAGGACTGCAACTTGTCAAAGATACAGGTCTCTGTGAAGTGGCAGTGGAAACAGATTCGAAGATTGTAGGAGACCTTATTGCTGGATTGGATAACACTCGATATCCACTTAGCAATTTGATGAAAGATGCCAAATTCCTCACCAAGGCTACTAAGTCTTCAATTATGCATATCCTTAGAGAGGGTAATTAATGTGCAAATCGACTATCCAAATTAGGTAAACAACAAGAGGATTTTTTTTGTACCTCATGCAACCACCACCGGAGGTGATCATCCCTTTGTTAGCTAATGATTGGTTCAATTGACGCGTGACCACAAGAACCACTTGACTAACTCTCATACAATTATCAAATGTCGATGGTGAGACTGTGCTGGTGGAGAGAGAGAGATAGCGACCTAGTCCAACTTTTATCTGTTACTTTTTCAAGTGTGGCATATGTGGTCCAAAATTAACCCTCACACTTTAGTGAAACTCATTGCTCGTATTTCCCAGAGGGCTTTTGCAGGCTTTAGCCGAGTGATGGTGCACAATCATTTTGACTTTATGTGCACCAATAACTTTTTAAGGTTTAACAGAAACTGCATGTGTGGTTTCATGTGCGTATCTAAACCTGCAACTTTTTGCCTGATCGTTTTCCTCACAATTCTTACTTTGTCATAGAAGAAAAGGTTTGCCCTTGCTGTTGAATTACCTTTATTTTTTCCCTTTGCTTTCTCTACTAGAAGTGGCAGGCATGTTTGTAGTCTTGTTCTCCAAAATGCTTGCACTAAAGCACTTGATTAATGTACAAGCAATAACCAGTCTCGGAAGTTGTTAGACATGTTCTATCGAACAACAAAAGTGCTATTCAAGTTTTATTTAGTCTGAAGTTTGACGTGCCCTTCGTTTGCAATTAATGAAAAGCTCACAGAGGAAGAGAGCATCATCCACATGAGCCCTACTTCCAAGTTTTTTGCAAAATTTAAGGAACACGAGACTGACACAAAGCTCTTTTGCATCTAACTTCACTTTCCCGTCGTTTGCAGCTTTTCGAACGCAAGAAGATCTGCTAACAAAAGAATGGTAGTTATAGTTCCACCTACAAATCTAACATGCATGGAATTCATACACATCTAGCCAGGGAATCTTATGTAGTCTAGATATTTGTCCCTTGCCATCAAATTTGTTTTTGGGGAGACTAATTAAAGACTGAGACCGCGCACAGACCCTAAGCTTGATAAAAAAGAGGATAAGAAAGCATGGAACATCCTTCTAGAACCAAAGGTTTGTGATGAGAGGAATGCTTTTAGATGTCGGCCTCATGCTAACCATTTGTTGTCCAATAGTTAATCAAGTTTAGTTGGGTTTGTCTGTCTTCTAATTATAACTAAGCTCCTTTGCCATTCCCCAATGACGATTCTATTAAACTAATGATTCCCGAGATATCTACCCTGAAATCCAGAGGCCCTAATGGGATGATGATAATTTTCTTCCTGAAATACGTACTTAAAGCGTGCATGATCAAGTATAGATCCCCAGTTCTCCACTTTGATTGGCATTCCAGTTGGGTTTGGATAAACTTATGCACCGCAACTTGCATTATTTAACCCGACGTGGGGTTGACAGGAGCCATGGCGTGCCAAAATATTGAAAGACGTGTGCTTGCCTTACCTAGTTTTGTTTCTGGACCATCTTCCCGTTCTAAGAACTTGGAAATTGATGAACGGTCTGTACTATGTAGCAGATATTCTCCCGCATAAAAATGAGTAACGTGATGGAACTAATAAATGGAACTTGATCAAGGGTTTAAGTTGTAAATTAAACACAATGATTAAAGATAATTATTAAGGCAAAACTCTGAATCTTAATACCGGGAGCCAGCCTCCGGAGCCTAGCCAATCTTTTAACCACGTTACGTAGGCAAATAAGTAATTTTCTATTGGAAATATTGAAATGCTCAGTGCACATGATATATAAGCCACTCTCATGTGTGTCTAATCGTCATTATTCACAAACATTTTCTGTAGTCTGGGTTTCAGATGTTGAGGTTATTATTGGTCATCGGATCACTAAAAAATTGTTTGCATGCTTCCTCATATGATTAAATTTTGAACTTCACTAACTAGAATCTGCACTTTAACTAAATTGTTTTGCTCTACATAACTCTTTGGATGAAATAATGATCTTATAGTATTTCTCCCTCATGTCGCACTTGAAGTCTCTAAGAGAGTTAATGCCAATCCATCCCCATGACATCCATGGTGTTGGCATCGTACCCAATGCTGATCGTAAACGGTGACCGATAGTTTGGAGAATCATGTGCTGTTATAGCTTAATGCATTAAAAGGAGAAATGAGAACAAAAAATTCAAGCCTTAAGAACTATGAAGTACCATGCAAGTAATTACGTACTACTCAACCTGCGAAGACTTTGACGGTCTGGAGCTGCCGCTGGAGGTGATGGCAGTAGATTGAAAGCTGACGATGGATGGCTACGTGTTGTGAGTGCTAGTCTAGAGCAGTGGGCGGTGGTGGCCTTATGTTGCAGGTCTCGATGGACGCCGATCAGGTTTTCACGAGGATAATGTTGGCTTGGTTGACCTTATCCTGTAGTCTTTGATTTGGTTTTGCATGTTTTTTTTTTTGGCTTGTTTTCTTGCTAAGTGTATATTTCCATAAACATTAAAATACAGGATAACAAATAAAAATAATCTTATATGTTTGGTTTTATGTACTTTTATTTGTTGTTGTTGACATTTATTGTACTGTAATTCTCATAGGATGAAATTGTCATTCAAATACTATTTTCAATATTAATGATAGGTTCTTATCCCTTAAATAAAATAATAATAAAAAATTGAGAACACATTAATGTGGAGGTGTAATAAGGACAATATGCATAGTTGTTATCGCTTCTAACGCTATCTTCACACAAAAGCAATGTCAAGAAAAAGCAGAAAGAAAGATGCAGAAAGGCAGGACAGATGTTGTACTGATGCAAGATGATTCTTGTGCAGCTTTTTTACCATTAAGACAGTCATGAATTGACGGCCAATGACAAGAAATCTCATTATCTCCATCTCTAGTAAAAACCCTACTTTTAGCTAATACGATTTGGTCTTGTTGATCGTCATCACCATGGTCAAAGAAGAACTCCCAAATTAGAATATGTCTCAACAGTGGCTCAATCTTATTATTTACATTTAATAAAGCAGATGGAATAGGGTGACCAAATGTAGTGGCTTTAGGTCTAACTAAAAGGGCCGATGTCACTCTTCTAGTTGCTTCGAAAGCCGTCTTTTTTTAGCGGCTCATTGCGCAGCCCGTACATAACCTAAGCTACAAACTTCTTCAAGTTGCTCACTCCTGGAAGAAAAAATAATTAAAAAAAACAATTATTTCAAAGCAAACATTTGCTTTGAATATATAGGGCTAGCTATTTTCCGACACATGCTTTTTATTCTTACATCTTGCTTTGGTAAGGATGTGTCAATTTTGTCAACGTGACTCGTGCTAACGCACTTTACAAAATGGTGAATATAGGTAAAAACTTGAAACGCGAAAATATTTTTAGTTGAATTATTATGAAAATGAAATGAAGAAATCTTCAGACAATTAAGAGTCAAAATTTTATCGCCCTCTTACACCACCACCACCACCACGTATCGGTCGATTTATTGGCATGCCAAGCGGAGTCCTACGGAAGAGAACCCAAACGTGCATCCACCGCAAGTAAAGTTTCCATGTATTGGCTCTCCACACGCTCGACCCTAGGGGAAGCGACATGTGGCGACAATGATCCCATCTGGTTTTTGTTTCTTGATGACTAAGCTTGAACACTGAATGAAACCACAAAATCTGAATGTCATCCCCCATCTTTTCTTTAAAAAGCCCAAGGCATACCCTACCACTAAGTGCCACATGACTCAAAAGCTATGCCCTTCAACAAGCCCTTATGACCAAATTGCCCTTGGTGGGCCACCACCATGGCCTTCCATTTCCTCCTTAAATACCGCTCCCCTCCCACTCCTCTCTTCCCTTTCTTCCTCCTACCTTCCTCCTATACCAACAAGCGGTTTTCCGTCCATGATGTCCACTTTTCCAGCCATGCCCTTCTCCGATGGCTTCTTCGGAACCCCGTTCCCGGCTTTCGAAGGCGGTTTCACCCCTTGGGACTGCCAAGATGGCCCTTTTCTCTTTGAACAAAATGAACCAATTGTTACCCTTATGCGAGCACAAGAGCCGGTCTTCTCAAACTCCGGTTCGGACAACTCGAACCCTAACCCGGTCAGTCCGGACTCCGGTTCACCTGGTTCACACGAAGTGAACCGGAAACGTAGAGGTTCACAAGGAGTGAACCGGAAGCGTAGCGGCTCAAACTCCGGTTCTGACGATCCGAACCGGCCGGCTTACGTAGTTGACGAGCGAAAGCGGAGGCGGATGATATCGAACCGGGAGTCGGCGAGGCGGTCCCGCATGCGAAAACAGAGACACCTGGAGAACATGAGGAATCAGGTGAACCGGTTTCGAGCTGGGAACCGGGAACTGACGAACCGGGTGCGTTTGGTTTCCCATCACTGCCAAGTGATACGGAGGGAGAATGACCAGCTACGTTCCGAGGCGGTAATGCTCCGGCAGAAACTGTGGGAAATACGCCAGTTCTTGCTGGCTCGGCAGCTTCAGCAGTCTGCATGGGCATGCAGTAACGTTACGGCCATCAATGAACAAAACCAACCACCATTAATCACATAACGTACTACAAAATCAAGTAAAAGGATCTTGATGGTCTTGATTAAAACTTGCACGAATCCAAAGACAACTATCATTCTCCCTCTTCCATCCCCTCCCCCTCCTCCTCTTCCTGTATATTTAAAAGCTACTTATCAAGGTTTTGATGATTTTGGGAAAAGGGTAGTTTTTGGAAAATGGCTTATGGTGGTTTTAGGCAAAATCCAGAGGTATATCATCATTTGGTAAAGATTCTCTCGGTGAACGGTTTTCAGTAGATTAATTTAATAAGTATTTTGTTGTAATACTAGGTGCGGTTTTGGCTTTTGAGTAATAGTCTTATTACAGTGCTGTTTCTACTTTCAAATGGTTCCGTACCTCCGCGTGCCTTAGTTTAATTTTCTGCAAATCAAACTCTCAAAAGTATCATTCAACCACAAACAGTGCAGTGATCCGGTCCGTGAATCAAACACTACACTGAATCGTGCAAATGGATTAATGTTGTTGAGTGAAGTATATATAATGCGCTGCCTTTCTACATTAGTCCATAATGGACATGTTCTTTTAAAAGTAGAACCAACGAATGTTGTTCAGTGGCGTCCAACTAAAACAACTCAATAATGGGCATTTACAATTTTAAAGTCCAAGTTACGTATACCGTAAGCGAACGTGTGGTTGCCGCTAATAACAAATTAAGCGAGGCCAAAAGTTAACCAAAATGAATAACTTTTTTCTCCTTGTTATGCAAAGAGTAGTACTATTAACACTTTTTAAACTTTACTATTAGTGACAATTTTATATCGTGTTCTACAAGGAAATATGTCATTACTAATTTAAGAGTAACAATAAAGCTATCATCGAAGTAACGAAGAAGCATAATGTTCTCCAAAAATACGTAAATTCGCTTGTTGACAAATCTGCACGAAAAGGTAACCTGGTAAACTCGACCAGAATTGGGATCTCGCGTCCAAGAAGAATTGAGAGAATGAAAATGACCAACTGTTGGTGGACAAGAGGATCAACCAGAGACGGCGAATATGGTTCTTTCTTTGCACAAGCAAGCTAACTCCATACTCCAGATACCGATATCAGTCCACTTTTTCTTTACTAAACTCGATTGGGATTATGGATCAAGTACAGAGAAGGTGGGGGCTTTAATAAAAAAGAGAAGGATGACTTTATTCTTGAAAATAATTTGGCCCCCACATGTTGTGATCAAAGACGTAATCCAATCACCACTAGCAAAGGAGGATGAATACATCACCCCCCATTTTATTTACCTTTCAATAAAAGTAGTATGATTAAGACACTGATTAAATTATCCAAAAATAGTGAGTTCAGTGCGCAACTAATGTGACCTACTTATATAAAATTAAAGATGTATTGGATATTCCCCGCATATTAATATGTAGTCATTTTTGAGTTGTATGCTTTAACAAACAAATTAATGTTGTTTGATATACAATTATGGGTTACTTCAATTACGGGTAACTTATCCATCTTTTACACTTACAAAGAGATTGAAGTGGTTTGATATAGTTATGGGTTAATTCAATCACGTGTAAGTTATCCACGTATTACACTTACAAAAAGAAAGTTCAACCATGAGCGAGCGAGGAGCACACACCAAGTATATGCACTCTAGATTGAAAATAGTATGTCTTACTCATGCATGACCACTTGAGGATTTCGAGTGAAATGTTGTAGAGTCCCCTCGAGACGACACTACATGCATATGCATTTTGAATGGATTTATTGGCAAGCCTACATACACACTAGGAGGATTAGAGTAAACTCGGAATGTGAAGGTAACTCAATTTACGCTCTTGTTTTGATTGTTGGCCTTTCCCATACAATTACAAAATGATCGTCTTTATGCATGCGATAACTGTGCAAGAAATGTCACGAAATTGAGCTTCAGTAAAAGCACCTCAATGTTATTTGTGAGCAAGAAAAATAATAAAAAAATGTAACTTGTGTGTAGTGGGAGCTGGGTGATGGAAGTCTGCTGTCCGTTGTGGGTAGGTGTAGATCATGACCACCCCCATATATAACTTTTTATTTCTTGATTAGAACCCCATAAATAGCTTTTTCTGGTTCTTGATTAGGACCCATGTCGAATCGCCATGAAAGCATGCTAAAGCTAATAAGGGCATTGTGACATTGTCTCTTCCTTTCTTCGGTTGTAAGTTATAAGGACCTAAGACCTACAATTTCATAGATTCAAAACTACATTATGATCAAAGGAAAGATCACAAAGCAGATGCATGCATGGTACATTTATCATCTTTCATTCCCTAAAATGGTTCCCTTACAATGATTGGTTTGGTGAGATTCTGAGAACTTTAGTTGGATTCTCTCAAAACTTTGACAAGATTTTACTGAGTACATTTTCTGTCCATCAGATCATTTTATTAGCACCTAACGGATCAGATCTCAAAAAGGAGAGTGAATCAGTCCTTGTGGTCATCAAAATACTAATATAATTACTAGCGGATCTCGTTTTAGAAAGCCAATATCTAATTTCAACGTCTTTCCTAAAGAAACGATATTGTTCCATAAATCTCTAACTCCATTAGATAATTTTGTGCCTGAAAAAAAAATGTTTCTCTTATAACACGTACCAAAAGATAATGAACATCGTTTCGAAAGAATTGGGCAATACTCCAAATTAAAATCTAGGAAGACATCCACATCTCGCCTTAGTTTTAATTTCTGAGTGCATCATACTTTGTAACGGTATGCCAATAACTTGCTATTTCCTTTTGTTTTTTTTTGTCTACTGATATGAAAGAAGCAAGTAACTTACTATTGTGCACCTGTCTACGCCCCCAGCACACATTATAAAGTGAGTATATATTTGTACACGTGTGATGTTCGCGTAAAGAAGAAATTGTTTAGACCAAGATTGGAGTTGGGACTCCTATTGTTAATTATTTCGTTCTGACATAATAGGTTTTGTTAAATTCCCCTGTTGATAAGCTTGTAGGTGATGTCAGCATTTGTACTTTCAGAATATATATACACCCTTCAATGATTTAGTGGTCCAGATTTTCCTGTCATTAAGAATTTACTTTTCTGTAATTCATTTTAATTTGTTGAGTGGGAGGACAACGTCACGACCTAAAGTTTAGATTTTAAACTATGTGAAATTGTAGCGATACATATCTATCTACAAATACAACTTTGATCTAAATGCTTGACGCAATAAAGTTTAGGTTCATAAAGTATATTAACCAATGGTTTGACGAACTTTTCGCCACAAACTCAAGCACACGTTATCCTACGATTTTGCCTTTTTTTTTCAATTACCAAGAAAAACTGAATTGCACATTTTGCAAACATATAGGCAAGGGCAGGAAGAAAATTCACTTATTAGGGGCCGAAGCATGAACGTATGCCTAAAGACTCAAAGTTTATAGTTATTTGTTATTTAGTGATTGCACGCTAAATCTTTTTTCATGTAGATGTAAAGTTGTAATGACGGACAAACTCTTCGAAAGGTTATAACTGAACAGGTGACAGCATTCGAGTGTTTGAAACAAGGTTGCACTAAAACTTGACCTTTCACAATAAGCTCTTAAAATCCCGAGGTTTACTTTTTGTTGCAATTGGGATAAACCTAATGGATGCCCGAGAATTCATCATAGAAGGCCAACCCAGAACTTGCTGCGGCTAAAGCATTGGTTCACACTGCCAGTGGCCAGATCCATAGGCTCTATCGCACCACCCTGTTGAACCGCTTCTGATGATAGTCCCACATGAGTATCTGTCATAGCTTCACATTTTCACATAAAATTGCTGTTCGATAGCCTAAGCTTAGACTTATTTGGCCCAATACACTCACTAACACCACAATATTTCCGGGTTTAACCTACTTTTCTCCCTTAGAACTTGATGCCAGGGAAAGTAGGTTCGCAGTCGACGTGGAGATGCCACAAGGAATGCAGTCCGAGTCAGATGTCAAGCGTGATGATGTGAGACACAGCAAGGGTGGAGTAAGGGCAAAGAGCAAGGGATTCCCAAATAGAGCCTGAGGATGGCAGTGCTGCGAGGGCGATGGAGCAAAGTGAATACACGACGATAGTCACAGTCTGATTCTTAGGTCCAGAGTTAGGGTCCTGTATGTTTCTCTCTCCAGGATTCTAGAGTAAGAAAGTTAAAGTGTTCTGAAAATGTCCCTCCTCCAAATGAATTCTCAAGACCTCTATTTATAGAGGTTGAGATGATGATGTCATCAAGCGACACGTGGCTCTCCCCAGGAGTGACACGTCACCGAGGGGTCCACAGCTGCCGGTGCTCCACGGACTGTCTAATCGCATATTCACCCAGCCTTCCTTGCACAGCGTCGCTCTGTCTGTCTGGAAAAACTGGCTCCCACAGTTTCGGTGTGGCCAGAGATTCCCCCTAATCTAGCCACCAATCCAAGCCCTTGCAGAGTCCTACAAGCCTGGCAGTGGTGGGGAAGACCCAACGCCCAACTGCCAGGCGGACTAGGCGCGATGCCCTCTGAAGACCTGCTCTCGTCTCGGAGTGACCTGGAAGTCATAGTCCATAGGGGTGTAGACGCGAGATAGTGTCCCGAAGGAGTCGCCTATCCCGCTGCGAGGGCCGGAGCCCCCCATGATTGTGACGGCGATGGCTTTAAGGTTGTGAGCCCATCTCGTGGCGGCGATGACTATAAGGTTGTGAGTCCATCCCGCTGAGAAGGGTCCTCGTACCGGAGCCCCCCGTGATTATGACGGCGATGGCTTTAAGGTTGTGAGCTCATCCCGGGGCGGCGATGACTATAAAGTTGTGAGTCCATCCCGCTGCAAGGGCCGGAGCCCCCCATGATTGTGACGGCGATGGCTTTAAGGTTGTGAGCCCATCCCATGATGGCGATGACTATAAGGTTGTGAGTCCATCCCGCTGTGAGGGCCGGAGCCCCCCATGATTGTGACGGCGATGGATTTAAGGTTGTGAGCCCATCCCATGGTGACGATGACTATAAAGTTGTGAGTTCATCCCGCTGCAAGGGGTCCTCGTGCCAGAGCACTACGAACGGAGCCCCCCGGAAGCATGTAACATGATTGTAGCGCATGGGCGCGGCGACTACCGTCACAAGACAATACCTGGTGCCGTGGTATGTATCATAAGAGTGGCGCAAGGGCGCGACGACGAACGTCGCAGAGACAATACCCGGTGTCGTGGGCGCATATCATGGAAGTGGTGCATGGGCACGGCGACAAACGTCACAGAGAAATACTTGGTGCCGAGGGCACGCATCATGAGAATGGCGCAAGGGCGCAGGCAACGAACGTCGCGGGGACAATACTTGGTGCATGGGACACGCATCATGCGAATAACATAATGGCGCAGGCGAGGAATGTCGCGGGGATATACTTGGTGCCGGGGCATATGTTATGGAAGTGGCGTACGGGGGCAGCGACGAACGTCGCGGAGATATACTTAGTGCCGGGGCACACGTCATAAGAATGGCGCATAGGCGCGGTGACGAACGTCATGGAGACAATACTTGGTGCCACGGGCACATGTCATGGAAGTGGCGCATGGGCGCGGCGACGAACGTCGCGGAGATATACTTGGTGCCGGGGCACATGTCATAAGAATGGCGCATGGGCACGGCGACGAATGTCGCGGAGACAATACTTGGTGCCGTGGGCAAATGTCATAAAAGTCGCGCATGGGCGCGGTGACGAACGTCGCGGAGCAATACTTGGTGCCGGGGCACATGTCATGAGAATGGCGCATGGGCACGACGACGAACGTCGCGGAGACAATACTTGGTGCCGGGGGCACGCATCATGAGAATGGCGCAAGGGCGCAGGCGACGAATGACGCGGGGATATACTTGGTGCTGGGGGCACGTATCATGACAATGGTGCATGAGCTCTACGACGAACGTCGTGGGGATTCACTTAGTGCCGAGGAACATATCATTAGAATGGCGCACTGGCGCAGCGACGAACGTCGTGGAGACGGCGCATGGGCACGTGTCGGGTGTCCCGAAGATGGGATGTGAGCTGAGTGTACCTGTCATAAAAAGATGATGAATGCAACATGTAGTAATGACAAAGTTGGGAGTGATGGTATGCGGTCGTCGGCGATGGGTCATTCAGTGGTAGTGCGCGACTTTGGGTGATGGGCATCACAGGAGCGGTATACGGTCACGGACGACGGACGTCACGAGGTGGATACACAATGGACGTCACGAGGTTGATCGACAATAGACGTCGTGAGATTGATGCACGACGGACGTCGCGAGGTTGATGCACGACGGACGTCGCGAGGTTGATGCACGACGGACGTAGCGAGGTTGATGTACGAACTTTCGTAAACATCGCGGAGGTGCAAAGATTAGAGAAAACAAATGTGCGTGGGAGGGGAGGCCATAGGCCAAAAATTGGGGGAAGGCCAAGGCCACCACCCCTGGGGAGGCCGAGGCCGACCCTAGGGGGTGGCCAAGGCCAATGGCCAACTCCCAAGAAGGGAGGCCAAGGCACTCCCCCTTCTTGGTGAACTTCGGGCACGCCGATGGTAGGTGTTTCGATGGGCAATGACAAATCTAGAAGTTGCGTTGCGACGAACGCGTCGACGTGAATCGTACCCACGTGACGAACAAGGTGCCAAAGTCACATACAAAAGCGTACGAAGTGAAAAAAGGTGCGAAAAGGACTTTGCGTGATAAGTGAAGAACCGGGGGGGAGAAGGCCAAAGCCAACCCCCCATGGGAGGCCGAGGTCGACCCCATGGCCTTGGGGGAGGCCGAGGCCGACCCAGTGGGTTTGGCCAAGGCCTTTGCCCCATGACCTCGTTGCTCCGATTGCGCCATCGGTCGATGTTTTTGGCGAAAAGGTGCTCGGGTGGTGGCTGCGCGACTAACGTGGTACCGTGAGTCACGCTAACGTGAAATAATTGGTGACTAAGGCGTGCGAAGCAAGAAACGCACGTGACACGAGCGTGCGCACTTTGACCGGTTCGATGCATTGAAAAGAATTGACGCTGACCGTGTCGATGTGTTCGTTCAAAGAGGGACCCCTAATGAGCCATTGGGTACGGCCAGGATAGGTTGGGAACAGAGCTTTGCGCCATTTGTAAATCAATCTCTAAACTCCTAATATCTTGAAATTGGTATGTACTATACTCTGTGTTATTATTATAGTGCTTCTGCTAGCAAGTATGTTTTAAACTTAGGGGTATTTTGGTCAATTAACAAGTGTGTCCAACTTCAACCTCTTTCTTCTTCACCTCTGGTAAAAAAGTCAACACACCACCACCCTCAAACCACGATAAAGCCCTCCTCCAACACCGAGGAAAAAGCTCCAACCAAAAGGGCAACGGCTCTAAAGCCAGCAGTCAAGAAGCACAAGAAGGAGATCGAGGGGGAGGGGATTGTTGTGAGCGGTACCGTTTTGGGTTTTGCGATGGGTGGTTGCAGTATTGGTTGTTTTATAGCGGTAGTGGCTTTGTTGGGTTTTGATGGTGATGGGGCTGTAGGGTTTGTGATGGGTGATGGTGTTGATGGTGATGGTTAGGAGGGGGAGGGTGGTGATGGACATGGAGGCAGTGATAGCGTAGCGGGTTTGTTGGGGGGAAGGGGTGTGCCACAGTGCTAGAAGGTGGCATCGTTGGAGGTAGTGGAAACGTCCCAAAGGTGGACCATGGTGCCGTCGAACGCGGTAGAGGTTGGACCAGAAACTAATTTGAGGAGTGTTACGTGCACGGGATCTGCCATTTTTGCCTTAAGAATGAAATTACCATTCTAACCAATTTGCCATAAAAACATATAAAGAGATTAAATGGTGACGGGGGGGCGTAGTACAAGTACCGCCTTTAAGAAATTAGGAGTACAGGTACCAATTGTACAGTTTAACCAAAAAAAAAATTTCTTTGAAGGAACCAAATTATCAAATCAGACAAAGTACAAGAAAAAAACTGGATTAAGCTTGTATATAACGAAATGGTTCCCAACCTTTATAGTGCAAAAATACATACAAAGAAGGAGGAATTCAGGTAGACTTGCAAAAATCCCTATACGTCAAACCAGCCCCCCCCCCCCCCCCCCCCCCCGCGTCAAAGACATGCAGATTTGGTCCCTTTTATTATAGTGCAAATTTCACTCTGTCTATTTGTGCAGTTGGTAGTGATGTACTTTGATTTGTCTCTGCTTGTGTAATTGAAAGAAGACTTGTACGTAATGAGATGTGTTTAAGTGTGATATATAAGACGTAATGAAAAGTGTTTAATTTTAAGTGTGGCAAAAATAACTTTTTACCCTTACTTTTGGGACTTTATGACATTCTCTAGAATGAATAATAATTTACGCTGAGTGCAACAAAAAGTACACCTCAAGATTCTTTATACTCCCTCTGTCGCATATAATTTGATCATTTATTTTAGGCAATCTTATAAAAATTGTTCATTTTCAAATTAAGAAAAATTTTGTAGGTACTTTTACATATTTACCTTCTTTACACTTTTTTTTTTATTTCTCTTTCCACATTTAAATTATCATCGACTCATTTTCTCTCCTGACCCACATTCTTATAATTTTTTATTCATTTATCTCTTCACATTTAAGAATCCATTACTATTTTGTCTCTCCTGACGTACTTTCTTCTCCTTCTCTTTCTAAAGGATAGAACGAAAAACACACAATATATCACTTAAATATGCATGATAAAAAAAAAAGTTGATCAAATTACGTAGGACGGGGGGAGTAATTATGAAAGGTTACTATTTTAGTACAACTTGTCGCAAAACATTTAGTGTTCAAAGTGCAATTAATTTTTTTCTTATAGTTTTAAGTGTTGTGCTACAGCCTTACTTAACGTGCATTCACTCAGTAATAGTTTTAGTTTTCTAAAAATTCAAGTGAAAAAAATTGAAATATAACATAACCACTAAGATAATCTCTGACGACCAGTCATTTTTGGAGGAGAGACTAAGCGTTTTGGTAAGCAGGAGATACGAGGTACAAAGTTGAGCTATTTCGTGTTCCCGTCTCATTTGCTAGAAGAAGGCGAAGGAGAGAGAGAAGTTTTACATTGTTTTAAAAAAGCCTCTAAGGTTGAACACTTCGGCCCCTAGCAGAATATATAGCTGATCATGGACTTACTGTCTGTTTGACAAAGTTGTGGTTTTTTAGTTTTAGGTTTCAAAAAAATAAAACTAGTATTTTTCTTTTGTGAGAAAAAAAATAGGTGGATGTGTAGTAAAGCAGTTTGTGTTTTGAGTTTTCTTTCCTCATTCTTTTTTTTTTCTTTTTTCCTTAAAACGTTACCTTCTTGTTCAACAAAACCCTCCTGCCAAGTCCACCATCAGTCACCACCACCCCTTTTTATCAAATCACAAATCTGCCACAATGATGGTGTAATTGGCGAAGCTTGCTTGCGTGGTAGAGGTGATGACGATGGCTGCAATGTCTGATTTGAGTGATGACGGTTTGTCGTCGCAAATTTGCAACGATAATTGTCGAGTGGAGCAGATCTACAACGGTGCAATCGTGGCGACAGGGTAGGAAAATGTGAGTGGCGACGGTGGTATGGAGGCTGGTCTCGATATGGTGGTGGGGGGTATATCCGGTCGGCGGTGCTGGGTCATGGTGTTGGCGGCAACGGTGGAACGTTGGCAATGATTATGGTTGTTAAGGGTAGTAGCCAGAGGTGGTGTGTGGTGATAATGAAAATGGTAGTGGTGGTGGGTCATGGTGATGGCGAAAGATATGGGGGTCGTGGTGGTGCTCTGTGTGTGATGGAGATTTTGTTAAAAGGTTGTTCATTTTTTTTTGTTCTAACAAAGTTTGAAGGTTGAATATCAAAACAAAAATTAAAGCTGAAAACTACAAAATAGAGTTTTCAAATACAGTCATGTTTTTAAAACTAATTTTCAAAACTAATGGGAAAAAAATGTCTGTCAAAAATATTTTTTTCCTCTAGTTTACAAAACTGAAGAAAAAAACTAAAAATAAATAAATAATTCCTATCAAATGTAACCCTAGTCACACGATTCTTCGCCTTTGATCCCTTTGTGGGTCAAGAGCATTACGTTACGTTATGTCTTGACAACTTTGCTTTTTAATACTCGAGAGTATTTGTTAGTGATGATGCTTGACTTTACATCTTGAATTCTTTCTTTTTTTGTGACAAAGGACAAATAAAGAATAGCAAAAAGAATCAAATATCAAAGCTACCCTCTCAAAACACAAGTTATACCAAGATGGTGCCTCAAACATATTTGATTTGAGACGACATATTCTTTCGAGAACGACGAGAGACAAGGCGCACGGGCTCATAATTTTTCGGTGATTTTGGTGTTGAAATTAAAATTCATGCAAGTCACGTGAAGAAAGACGCGCAACGCACATAGCTGAATGGTTCAAAGGCCATCCTCCTCGTCCAAAGAGTGAATTCGATAAGATAGGTCTCACTCCGGTAGTCATGCACGAACTAATTACACTTGTGCATACACCACATTTGACGACACTTGCAATGTTTGTCTGTAATGTCCAAAAAAGGATGCCAAAATATGTTGCAACCACTAAACGATTTCAACACGACACCACCTGAAGACCCCAGTCAAAAGTCACAAAATCTCCTAGCAATCTTTAAAGTAAGCATGGATGCCTTTCCCTTTCTTTCTTTTTTATTCAATGGACCTTAAACTTCCCCTGCCAACCCATTTCCTCTTCCCCTTTTAACATTACATAATCTGAATTTCGTAACGCGTGTATGGATCTTGCAAAGGATGAATGCTCATAAAGAGTTTAAAACAAGCAAGAATGATATAGGGTAGGCTATGGAACATGATCATCTCTTTCATTAAGCAAAAGCTTGTCCTTTAACTGGATTTACGCAGCTCTTCGTACCAGTCTTTCTTTTCTCAAACCGGGAAAGTTGATGGTATCAGGTATGAGTTCTCTCTCCAAATGGAAAGAACAGAGCTTCACCTGGATTATGATATTCCTGTTTCACTGGTAACTGTTTTCTTCTGTTTACTATTTTTTCTTTTTCGTCTTTTGTTTGTGGGATTCTACTGCAATCTCAACGTCAACAACCTAATCTAATCATTCAGTACTAAAAAACCAACAGCCGGCACCTACCTCCAACTTCTGGTCATACCTAATCTTTTGGTTTTAGCATTATTTGATAACGATGTCACATGTAAAAGACTTTAGTACCACCATTGCAGTGCTGAACCTGACAAGCTTAACTTGCTGTAAACAGTAATCTCCTTTTAAGGTTTCCCTGTCGAGGACCAATTTACGCACCCTCTTTTGCCCACCAATACCTTAAGAGACAACATAAAGTCGCAGAGACATAGCAACCGAAGAAGAAATAGCCTTCATGAAACATGCTCTGTAAATGCATTTGGTAGTCATATAAACCTTGTACATGCATCTATCGGCATCAATACACAATTGAAGTTAAGAGTCGTAATTAAGAGTCGTAATTGACCATACAGAAGATAATAGCAGCTTCCTTTCTATTTCCTTTCTTTTGAGTGCGGGTGTAAGTGTGTGTGTGTGGGGGGGGGGGGGGGGGTGTGAGGTGGGCAGGGGGATCAAAAACATGACAAAACTGTTCCATACATTTGCTATGTCCATACAACTGAATTAGCAATATATCCTGCTCGGCAAGTAAGTTACACGTTATATAATCTTAATCTTTTTTGCTAAATCCAAGGCACTATAACCTTTTGTTAATTTGATGTATGCTTTCTTGGTACCATCAAAGTTGATCAAAGTATTCACTTTCTTGGTCTGGATACTGAACATTTTCTCAACAGCATCCCTAATGTTCTTCTTGTTGGCATGTATGTCCACAACGAAAGTCAAAGTGTTGTCGTTTACAATCATCTTCATGGCAAATTCAGTGACGAGCGGATACTTGAGAATCTTATAATGGTCGAGCTTATTTCTAACCTCAGAATATAGGAGAGAGTTCCTTTCCCTTGTTGTTGCCCTTGGATGATGAATTGCTACTGATGTTTGATCATATGTCTTTGGATGATGAACAGCAACTGATATTTGATCCTCCTTCGTGTTGCTTGGATTGCTCGATTTCTTCTTGGATTCCTTTGAGTACCATTGGATCCTAAGATTGGCCTTCTGGAAACTGTCAACTTGGGTGCTCATTGATTGCACTAGGACTCTGCTTCCGATTGATTGAGGACCTTTTGGAAGGATGCTGGGGAGCTCCTTCTGGGGTTGATATTGGAAGATACGAATAAGTTCAAATATAATCTAAAATAGGACAATGCTAAGCCAATTGACAATAACCTAAAGGTCATAGAATGTTCAACAAATTCAGAGTTTTAGCAGAGGTCTCCTACTCTTTTTTGTGATGTGATTGGGGGAGGGAAGGGGAGATGTTGTGTCGGTTGCATAATATGTTAAAAAAGGACGAGGCGTTCGTCATTAGGCATAAAGATGTAGCAATCGGTATTTTAGGACATCATTGGAAGAAGCGGGTTTCCTGTAAGATAGCACAAAATAAAGATCTCTCAAATAAGTATGAGGTCGCAGGCCATTTGCACAATAAAAAACAAGTGACATAACAGATTCAATAAAAAGAATCAAGGTTCTAGAAAAATAAAAAGGACAAATCACATGTAACCAATTAAGTGACAAAGGATTCAATTATTAGCAAGAACAAATGCAGATCGCCTTACTGTTCTGCACTGTATTCAGAATGCAGAGAGCTCTAAAGCTTAACATCAGTACCAAAGGTGAAGTATATGGAAGATATAGTACAAGCATGTTAGCTATAAGTAATACATGTCCCAGAAGGAAAAGTTCATATTATTAGAACCAAAATTTCCTATTCTGGAGGTGTGCTTCTGTTGCAATAAACCAATCTCGACTCATAGTACCCGGAGTACCAGGAAAATGTAACAAATATGAAAAATGACTGCCCAAGTTTTCAAATGTTTTTTAAGTCAAAGATTACAATTTGCATACCACTAGTTTCATTTGCTTAATGTAAGTCTTCAGCAGTTCCCTGTGTATTTGGATATCCTAAATATGAAACTTTCCCCACTCCACGATTTTCAACATCAGTTCTTCAAAGTATATATGCAAAAATCAACTAAACCACAAGGGTCTTCACATAACCTCCCAACCAGAGGAATTCAAAGGTGAACCTTAAGGCAAGAAAGTCGCTGGAGAATTAATTAAAAGATCAAGAAAAATCAATCATGTGACATGGGATTTGGCACAGCTCCAACGAGGTAGATTGTCCCAAACTACTCGTCTCTGATCATAACATCAAATGATGAATGCCACAAAGATTGAGGATATATCCCTGCCTGCACCAACTGTAAGACCAGTGGCCGCTTGAGCTGTTGTCCCATTTTCATCAATTTTTAAGGCAAGACTTGTGAAATTTAGTCGAGACACATAACTAGCTACCAAGGGGAGAACCAGTAATCCCAGCAAGCTCCCCCACACTCATGAATGGCACCACCACTCCTAGTTTCATCATGATCAGAATTACCAAGATCCAATATTACGGTGCAAAAACGCAACTTTCTCATACTGTAGAAAAAAATACATGGAGAAATACCCACCAGCTTTTGCTCCTTCGAAATGGGATCTTGAGAAATTTGAAATCATTGCAAGATCCATAATTGTCTCTCCGAATAGGTTATAAGAGGAACAGCCACGGCTTATCCATCGAGGATTTTAAAAACTTTGTATTGTTTCCTTTGTTAATTAAACCAACGATAGCATTTGTGAAGGCAAAGCACTATCGCTATTCAGAGATCCATTAGGGAGCTCTTTTATGAACATTCCAGTCACATTATCAGCACAACAGTTCACGTTACTCTTACCCGACCAGCGTATGACTAGACCTTTGCACAGCCATTAGACAACTTATTTACGACATTGCTCAGATCAGACTGCTTATCTTAACACTCAACGCTCCAGTCTTAATACAGGAGAGCAACTTGTACATTGTCTTTTTTCCAATGTGGAAACTCTCAACGTCACACTTCAAAAGCTAGACTTGCAGCTTGTCTATTTAGCAGGCCCTAATCCATATTTCAGGTATGAGAACCAGGAAACCTCGGCAAATGAACAATTGGCATCCTCTACAAAATGCCAAAACATAATTGTACCCTGTTGTGGTTTTCTATGTTCATGGTTTTCCGATCCATGTTTAAGGTGCACAATCAGGAAACCTCGGGAAATGAATAATTGGCACCCTTTAATAAGATCCAAAACATAATCCACTGTACCATGTTCAGGTTTTCTACGATTCATGGTTTTCTGATCTACGTTTCAGGTGTGACAACCAGGAAACCTCGGCATATTAATAGTTGGCGTCCTTTACTAAGAGCGAAAACATCAACCATTGTACCATGTTCTGGTTTTGCATGATTCATGTTCCTCAAAACACTCAATGCAGCTCAGCTAAGCCATTGTCCCAAATGAGGCTGGTTCATGTAGAAAACCTTGTAATTCCGAAGCATCAATAGGAACGGATGATATGGATTCCTTGTCAAGGAAACCTACAGCTTTGGCTTCAACCCTGTAATTATTTTATAAGAAGGTTAGAAAGGATTGTGCTGATCAATCCACGCTCCATTGATGAGAGAGATAACTGCATCTTCCCCCCCCCTTTCCCCCATGGGCCAAGTGTTGCTCTTAGAATGTCCTCCGTCCAACACAAAATCAAATAGGCTATACTTCAAATAGATCTCTTCAATACTTTCAGCGCCAAGAAACCAAAGCATCTGTTCTAAATTGCTCCGCCAACCACCATATTCAGCACTCAACCTTCCAATAACAGAGAGATAAAATGGTCTTTCCCATTTTCCAGTTCATCCAGCATAACCTGGCTCGCTACCTGCAGGCTGCCATTCACTTTATGCTAACGCAGATGCATGAAGTTAGTATTTGGTATTACTCAAAAGTAGCACCACCTGCAGCTCATATTGTAACACATCGTCACTTGTTTTTTCATGAGTTTCATAACCGTCAAAGATCTTCTTCTTATCCTCCTCTTCTAGAATGGGAAAACAATGATCAACAAAGCATGAGTGTCAGCTCATGGTTATCACGTTTTCATTACAAAGTTAGGTCCTATATTCTGCTGATATGCACCTGGTCACTGGTAAGAGCATAAAAACATTCCACCGAGAGGTTTACTCCAAAAAGTATTATTTCCCCCGGCACCATCATATAACTGGTATTCCTTTAGACTTACACTTTCCACAGAGAACATTCTGAATATTAATATACCCATACACTTCTACATCTCCTTTTGTGGGGCACAACTAGTAAGGGCTAAGCACTAGACGGAATGGATGCCTATGAAACTAGCCTACAAGCTACAACCCACAAACATAATAGGGTGCTTTTAAAATCGCTTATTCATGTAGTATATAATTTTCGAAAAATTGGTCAAAGCATAACAACTGATAACTAAGACCTTAAGGCCCTGTAAAATTTGAGCACTAGTGCAACACAGTTTCTTCCTTCTAAGTTTCCATAATCTGATCTAATAAGTTGGATGCCTACATGCCTTCCAGCAATGCCTTTTTAACGTTATTTCGCCATTTAGTTCAACAACACCCTCATGTGACCAAAAATCAGTAAAGCTTAAAATATTTCCCAAATTCAAAGAGGTCATACTTTGCTGTGATGTTAAAGATGTAGATGTGAAAAACATATATTAACTGGTTGGTCCCATCAGCCTCCTCTGGCAAGGTAAAGCCATCCAGAAGGAACTGTAATTCTCTTTCTTGTCTGAACCAGGAGCTAGTGATCGATGTTGAAGCATAAGCTATGTTACATGGATTCGGTATGAGTGTCCAAGTCGGATTCGTGTCCAAGTGTCGGACACGTCTAATTTTCAAAATTCAAGACACGGGGACATGGCAAAATATTTCTATGTATTACTATATTTTAATTACTCCTTAGGTAAATTGGAGTTTTCTGTGAACACACAATGTTTTAATTGACTGTTATCTCATTTCAAAGCAATAACAAATTAAAAGAAACACTTTTAAGATAGTGTTCTTGGTGGCATATCCTATGAGATATGTCGGACACATATCCCACACCCATGTCCACGTGTCAATTGTCCAACATGGGTACTTCACGCATTTTTGAAGAGTCCATGTAACATAGAGCACAAGAATAACCCAAGAGGTGACTAACCATATTTGCTGAATCAGTAGCCACTTTTTCTTTTAATAGGGAAATCAGTAGCCACTTAAACAGCTTCTAAAACAACCATTGTGTTGCTTAACTGATTTTAGAGATGAGATATCACATTCAATAGCAAAGATTTTCGGGTTTGCAGGGGTTTCCGGTTCACCCTCAGACCTCAACCAATACGGGTAAGTTGGTGTCAATTTCTCCTTAGCGTTGCTTTTAAATAGTCAACAAACTATATCAAGGACTACATGAGATGGCCTGGAACCTAAAGGATATCTCGCTAGTATGAAGTTGAAAAACCTTGGCAGAAATTGGCTGAAGTGTAGCATTACTGAACCTTTTTCCTTACTTTGAAATGGAGACTTCCAACAATATAACATAAGTTTAAAGACTGTTAGTACAGAAATACTTGCAATAAGTTTTTATTCTTGCAATTCTAACATATTCTAATAGTAGAAGTAGAAGCAATTCCTATAATCTAAAGAATAGGACCTTTTTCCAGGTCGGATCAATGACCCCAGCTTGCAGGGAGAACTAGGATGAACTAAACAGCTGGAATCAGCCAGAAATGACTTTGTTCCTCCCTTATCTCTTTTAATAGCCTTTCAGATCAGCCAATGGAAGCCTAGTAATTAAACTACAATTTGTTGAAAGCGGTACAGTTTGGTTTTGGAGCAATACTTAGATCGACAATCGAGAATAAGCAACAAAACAAGTAGCAAGTTTAAGCTAACGGCAGAAAATTTCAAAGGTTACAATTTGTGTAAAAAAAAAATCTTATTATTTTCAACATGGCATTGGGCCGACAATGGAAACAACCGAGCTTGCAATTGCACCAAATATCTGTATGGTCTACATACTACCCAGAGGCATAAATCTTATCAAAATAGGTGGAAGAGAAGTTATATTAACCTTGCCTGTAAATTGTTGGTTGAGATTCCCGCTTAGACGAATGAATCCCCTAAAAAAATAATTTGACTGCAACATGTATGGGGCTTTTCTTCTTGCTTCTACCATTCTCCTAAGAAAATGGTCGATTTCTCACAAGTATACATTCAGCTTATCCCAAAAAATAGCTGAAAATTCATCTCACTAATCATTTCTTTTAGCTACAAAGAGTATCAGGTGTTGACTTTAAAATCAGAAAGATCAACATAAGAAAAAAAAATAAGATCAATCCACAAAATTTCCCACCTTCAAAGACGGTAACATAGAAAAGAAACACAGATAACACAAAGAATAGAGGTTTCCAATCACATGGGAAGATATATAATTTGGAGGGTGTTTAAGATAAGGAGGAGAATCGAACCGTGTCAGTTTGAAAAGAATTGATAGTCAAAGAACAATGCCTCCTTATAGCGTGTAACGCCACCTTAAAGGGAGAGCCTGAAACCCCATTCCTAAAAACCAGGGATTTCGCGATCGGTGTTGAAGTATAAGAACGATCCTTAGGGTGGCTGATGACCACGTTTTGGCACAAATCAGCCGGTGGAGACGCTATTGCTGCCGCCATACTTTGATTGAGTGATTGTGGAGGAGAGATGTGGGAATGCAGAGGGGAGCTTTGGAGGAAGAAAGAAAGCTAGGGTTTTTGTAGGGGTTTTGATCGAAACAGAGCGCCTCTCCGGTTTTCTGTGTCGCCCAGTGGAGTGATATATGTGTATAGTCGGCATTGGGGGCGCCATGGGTTGCTTTTTGGTCAAGCAATTTGACCAAAAGAAACCAATAAAATATGAGTTACAAACGTCATAAAATGACGGGGAAAAAAAAGTTGGAGTAATTCTGTGCATCTTAAGTTTGACTTGAGTTTTTTTTTTTCTTTTTCACGCTCGTTAAGTTTTTTAGATAAAATTTTGTGTCATGTATAATTTTCCATCAAAGTTTCATTTAATCAACAGGCAGGAGCAGACCGAAAAATCCCCCATAAATTATAGCTCTATCAAAACGACCAATAGAGCCCATCCACATGTAACTATCACCCCTACCCCCCACCATATCCATGACCAACTAACCACGTCTAACAAAGCCATCACCACCGTGACCATTCTCTGATTGCCACTGAAATACCACTTTCCCCTCCCACCTCAGACGATTGATAACCACCCAGTCTCACTCCCTCCGACCACCACTGTAACTACCATGTCCCTCTACCTCGTCTGCTACCACCTAGCCCCTCTCCCTCTTGCCACCTATACAAACGGTGCTAATTCGCCTATCCAATTGCCACCCTGTCTTGCGATAGTGGTGGTGGTTTACATATATGGTCTCGATTGTTGGGGGAGGGGGTGTTTGTGTGGGTGGGTGGGTCAGTGATGAATAAGGGGTGGTACGTAGTGGAATTGTGTAGTGGTGGAAGGGTGGTAAGACAGTGGGCTAAGTGTTATGGGGTGGCCATAGTGGTGTTTGTGTCGTGCGTGTGTGTGTGTGTGTGTGTGTGTCACGTCTGTGCATGTGGGTGTTTGTTCATGGGTGTGTTGTAACGCCCCAAAAATCCGGAGCTCCGTCGTCCTAACTCCCGGGTAGTTAACCTACCAGATCACATCAAACCTGTCAAATCTGTTCACTAACACATACTTTAAAACATTTAATCTGACACCATCTCATAATTCTTCAAATGCAAGCTTACAAGGCTGCTCAAACTCAAACTGTTAAAACATAAGTTCTTTATAAACTCGAGTCCTTATGAAACACGGTAACAGTACTGACCCACGCAGGGGTCTCACTACACTGTAGTGGCGGGCTTACCGGAACCTCACACAGACTCTAACCCATTCCCAAACCTGCCACAGCTTATCATCACCTGCGGAAGAGAGCCAAATGAAGGGTGAGCTTTTGAGAGCTCAGTACGGTCGTACAAGGACTTCAAAAAGATTACAACATAATTTTTGAGAATCCAACCGACGATGATTTCCAAAACACTTCGAACGATCAAGACTCGATGATTTTCAAAACGATAAAAATTCATGATAAATAAAATACCAAAATTGCCAAATATAATCACGATGGTTCCAAAATGATTAATAAAAGATCCTTTCCAAAGTCATCAATTCCAAGAAACGATGATGGTTTCTCAAAGGATTTCAAAACGTACACAGATCATCTGAGACAGCTCTTTCAAAAATACATTGAAGATCTTCCAAAAAGATTTCAACATAAGCACAAATTATTTCAGAGAATACTTTCCAGTCATTTCTATAACAGTCACGGCAATATACAAAGCAGTCATTTATGTAACAGTCACGGCAATAGACAGAGTAGATAAAAATAAAAAAATCAATGTTGATCATGGACAATTGCATTGCCATTCCGGCAAACTAACAGAGTGTACACATGCATGATGTACCATCATATAATTATTAGCCCTCAATAACAATCAGGGAACTAGCATGCCTTTCATGTAGGATTCAAATCAGCCTTATACTGCCTCCCCACAGAACAGGTACCTAGGTCAACACATAAAAATCAAAATATCAATGAGCATATTAACATAAGCTCAAATCACCAAAATTAATTCGGGTTCCAATGTCAATAACATACTGATGTAAACCATCATTCAGAATTCTAGAAGAAAATCACAAATTAATAGCAAAACGATCGTGAAATAATTATCGAATTCAAACACGACAATTCGGAGGAACAGACATAAACAATTTATCAAATTTTCCCAACACGCAATAACAGGAGAGCGTCACAAGATTTTCAAATAATTGATTCAAGTTTAATATTAAGGTTTTCTGGCAATAACATGCTGATAGCAATACACAGTTCAGAGTTTGGCATTAGCCATAAGTAGATAAATTAGTACTTACGAGTACGATTATCAAAATAAGGGCTCGGACGAAAGTCCTTACCCAAAGTTCAAATAGAATCCCTTACCTGGATCCGCAGCTAAATTATCTAACTGGAAGTCCTTAACTTTAGCCTAAACGAAATAATCGAATCATTAGAACACAAACTAAAGCAAAATATTATAACTAATACGGACTCACACATGCTCCTAAAATGAATCTTCATCACCGCGTATGTAAAATTACCAAAATTCCCCTCTCGGACTTAAATCACCCAAACCGTTTTTCTGTGCGTAGAATCACCCAAATAGATTTATTGTATGTAAATTTATACAAAAATACCTTTCTTAGGTCAACTTACCAAAACATCTCATCGGGGTAACAAATTATCAAAATACCTCTCGTTATACCTAAATCACCAAAATGACCTTCACATGAGCAAAATCACTAAAATATCCTTATCGTATATAAATTTACTCAAAAATATCCTTTACCGATGAAATTATCAAAATACCCTCGGGGTGATAAATTATCAAAATACCCCTGGGCATTTTCGACACCGAAAAATCCCAAAATATCTTAAAACGTTATTTTAAACATCCTAATGTTATTTTTTGGACAAAAAAATATTTAAAAAAATTTCACCCTAAAATCCAGAACTGGTGTCCAAACCGAACGCTAAAAAGACTAGTTTTGCAAAAAAATATCTATCGGCCTTGGGATGACACGACAATGAATTGTGTCAGCAAAATAGAGTTTTCATAAAGTTTTTCACATTAAAATAACTTGGTTTATTAGGTTAAATAATTTATTATTTTTTTAATCACTGCCCTAATTTAACGTTCTTTGTGGACACCAAAAATTTTCAGAACATACGTCTCGTAAAAATATTGAGGGTTACTGTTTTAGACTTTCTTTAATTTTAGCCCTAACTATTTATAAAATTAGTGGAAAAAACTACCTAAAGAATTTCTAGCATTAGTGACAATTACATCTACTATTCAGATCATCACACATACTAATTCACATTTTTTACACACACCTCTCATCATCCACCTCACGACTGAACACACACAGCCATGAACAACCAACAATTTCACCCACGGCTACACCCCATTTCTCATTTCTATACCTAAAACCCCCATCGTAACCCACTAATACACAACATATACACACTAACACACAAGTTACACCACAATTACCTATGAATCCGCGCGCACAACCACTCGGCAGCCATGACCAAATACACACATCTCCTATAATACATTCCCATCCATCCCCCCGATCGCTAACACCTAGTTACATTAACTAAATACACACTAACAATATTATATCACATAACCTACCCGAATTTCAAGCTGGAAGAACCCCCATAATTGAAATATACACACACACACACACACATTGTTCAAATGCGCACATACTGCACACACCACACATATTGAGTCAAACGTACGAAATTGGTGGAGAGATCGCCTTGGAAGGATTCCTCAATCCCCCCTCTCTCTCTTTCTCTTTGATTTTTTTCGTTCCCAAAGCCACTGTTTTGCTTCCCTTCTCTTTGTTTTCACTTTGCTTCTTCTTCTTCTTCTTCTTCTTCTTCTTCCTTCTTTCTTTTCTGTTTGTTCTTCTTTCCTGAAATGGCAAGTTCCATTTTCCTTCTTTTTTTTTCCCTTTCCATTTAATTCCCTTTCCACTATCCAATTCATTAGTTAAACATTAAATTGCATTAGTCATCATGAAACTAAGCAAGGAGGTGGCATTCCCAAAATAATTTCCTCCAGACATTTGACACCTTATGCCAATTTCCCAAAATTGCAAATTAAACCTCAAAAATTTTCATAATTACATAATAACCCCCAAACTTTATGTAATTACAATAAGCCCCAAAATTAGTCTAATCATGATTAATTTGATTAAACGTCAATAAAATATACACTACCCCGCATTTTATTATTTTTCATCACTAAAACATTAATTTACAATTATGCCCCCAAAGTTTTCTAAAATTACAAAAATACCTCCAGAATTTTGAAAATTACATTTTTGTCCTGAAAATCTTTTTAAGCTCCTATGCACTACTAATACTCAAGTATTGCTTAACTGTAAAGCCCATTTATTTTTCGAAGCCCCAATGATTATTTTAACCGACTCCCGAAGTTCAGGATATTACATGTGTGCATGTTGGGTGGATGGGTAGGGGGTTGTAACAGTTATGGAGGGGTAGTAAGAAGGGGAACGATCCAGGAGAGGGGTGGGAGGTAGCGACATTGGTGTGTGTCTGTGTCTGTTCGTGGGTGTGGGTATGTTGCATCTGTAGGGTTTAGGTGTCTGTTTGGGGGTGTGGTGGGGATGGGTATGAAATGGGGGTTGTGCAGTGGTGGGAGGGTGGGAAGACTTGACTTGGTATGGGGGGAGGTGGCAACCTAGTCCGTGTGGGCACTAGGATTGAAAAAGAAGTGGAGGATGGCGGTAAGGTGATAAACGAAATATGCTGTTTTGTTGGGGTTAGGATAGTCAGTTTGTTCGGTGGGTTAGAATTGCAAACTTAAGAGACATGCAGAAAATTACTCCAACATAATTTAATAGGGATTTCTGTCTTTTGAGTAAATGACGTCTTCATTTATCAATAATAATTAGTATGAGTGTCATGTCACCATCGATCATAACCATTACAAATTTCTTTTCAAAAGAAGAAAAGTAAAATCATTTTTGTTGTTTTATACATCAAAGAATTTAGAGAAAGTTAAGTTGCAATAACTCCTGGTTTGTCTTTTGGCAAATAAACCTTCCCTTTTATTTTAAGCAATTGGAACCATCATCAAAATTAAGTGAACGAACATCTGTGCCCATATTTTACGCGGCTTTTTTAGGATTCCAATTGTCCAACCTATGTCGTTGACATGGTGGTGGTTGGTTGTCAGAGGTGGTGGGTATGCAGTGTAAGGGTGATGAATCTGCCACACGTGCCATAGCGTAACCATGTTTAGCCAAATGTATCGATACCCCTTTCCCAGTCGGTTGATGAATCTGCCTTAGCACTATTAGCCATCAAAAGCTTAACCATTGTCGGCCGTCAAAAGCACACCTATCGTCACAGCTCAACCACCACTACTAGTCGATCCCATCATAGCTCAATCACCACCGACTATCAAACCTATCACAAGTCAATCATTGTGAGCCATCAAACTCATCACGTCGCCAACCATCGAACACATTGTAACTCAACAACCGGCGGTTCATTACAAAAGGTAAACATAAAAAATGATTAAGACTTTAAAGGAAAATTTTGACTGTTACCGGTATTGTACAATGATACCTACAACTCATAATAGAGCAAAAAGTAATCGTCATTAAATATTTTTAGTGACTTTTTATTTAGTGGCGCTGAAAATGTGTTAATAAGAATTGTCGCTGAAAGTGTCAACTGAAGTTGACATGCCACTAAACATATTTAGAAATCATTAGTTATCGCGCGGACGCGTGACAGAGGGCATAGGCTAGGAGGATTTTATGGGAGGCTGCCTTTCTGTGACATTTTAGAAGCCGAGCTGAAGGGGGATCCTTTCATGCTCTTTGTATCCTCAAGGACCGCAGCTTCATGAAAGCCAATGTAGAGACAGATTCACTCACTGCCACACAAATGTTGACAGGTAGTTGGGCTTTTGATTTTTTTTATTAGTTTTATAAAATGTATACCTAGATACCCTTCCAATTGTTGCATGTTTATTGAATATGCTAATTTTCGTTCAGATTTTTTAACGTTATTTCAATTTTGGGTACATTTACTTTCAATTTTAAACTTGGGATTTTAACTGTCCAAAATGAAAGGTGAAGATTTTTCTTGTCAAAGGTTACAAATTTTAGAGGATTATTTGCAATTTAACCTTAAAAAAGCAATAATATGCATTGAAGGGCACTTGCCTGCATCGAACCCTTCAATCCCTAATAAAGGTGTGCACAGAAATCAAGCCACTTGGTACCAGGCAAAGAGATTCTAACGTCTGAACCAGCTAAAATCTGCTATCCAAAACTACGGCTTGTGCAAAACGCAAAACCCTCTCCAGAAAGAAAACCCTTCCATCTTCTTCTTTCCCTGTAGCACCGTCGCCGCCCCTTCCTCCTTCACCTTCCATGGCTGTGAGGATGGAAAGGGTGGCCCTCCTTCTCTTGTTTCTTTTCATATCTTTTGCTCCCCTTCCTCAGCATCACACCTTTGTTGTCATTCACCAACTCCATCATCCACCCCCGATCTCCCCCCCCCCCCCCCTCCACCCTCAAATAGGAAGATCTTTAGCCATAAATTCCCTTCCTCCATCTCGCAAATCTCAAATCTGAAAAGTTATTTCAAATCCGGACCTCTGATCAAGGTGGTTTGGGTTGAAATCTATGACGCGAGTCCGATTTGGTGAGTCTGTGGCTTGAAGATAAATGATCTAGTTGAGATGGATGAAGCCGACTCTCTTCGAGCTATGGATCTTTCAGATCCGGCCTTGAGAACTCACTCCACCTCCTTAGGATCCGACCATAACTGCGGCAGTAATCTAAACTGCCATTTCGTGCATCCCTTAGAATTGATGCCCCGCTGCATATCTTTCACCCCGTTACCATTCGATCTGGATTTTGTAAATCTAACAGTGATAATACTTATCTTTTATGTTTTTTTGCAAGGCCATGTTGGCCACTTTAAATTCCAGGGTCAAGTCTTAGCTTGTGCTCTTTTTGTTATACTTTTGGTACTCTGTTTCCTGGGCCAAACGTTCGTTTGTGCTCTTTTAGGTTGTATTTTTGTGGTTTAGTTAATGAAGTTTTCGTTCGGCCAAAAAAAAAAAAAAGAACCATCTAAAATCTGCTGAGCATCGGTTAATAAATCTCTTAAGTAGCAATTTGTATTTTCATCTGGCACATGTCAACAAACAACTAGTCCCCTCTAAACTTGCATTGCTCGTGTAAAAAAAATGAATTGGATCAATAGATTTTTAAATTGAATTAATCGTTCCCCTTATCAAATCATATTTTACTATTCCTTGTATTTATGAACATTAGAAAGGAAATTTTTGACTTGTTAGTTTAAGCTATGAACAATAGCAGTTTTTTTTTTTTACCTTTTCTTGTGCCACCTTAAGGATCGTTATGTGCAAGGGTATGTATTACTGCGTGTAAATCTGAAATTATTAAAAGATTCTCCAGAGAATCTGTCCAACAGGCTCCAATCTCAAATTGTTTAATTACGGGTAAAAATAGTCTCAATCTCAAAAAATTGAATTTGAGTTCAATTCAAATTCAGAAGCTGGCAATTAGTTTACAACTGGGATTATGATATGCAAGTGACTTTTAGGGGACAAAGGAATTAGGTCGTTGAGAAAAATAATGCAATATCAATGATAAGTTAACCATAAAAATAACTTGATATGGAACGTTAACGCTTTAGGGCCTATGAACCTTCCTACTATTTGAGATGGAAAAAATGAAAATGTCTCGAGTTCTACTGGTTAAAGATCTAAAAATATACTCTTTGTCGCTATGAACGTATATCAATCAATCGCTAGTCGATATGCCTATTTCTCTCGTAACCCAAGGAAAACCAATCCAGTGTTAAACTATACAAACAATTGGCATAGATGACCACCAAGAGTCTAATCTATGTACTAAAAGTTGTATCTGTAGTACAGGTTATTACTATTATTGATAATAATAATATAATAATTGACTAACCAAGTAGCCAAGACAAGGCATATCCCCTTCATTAATCTCTCGTCCTACTAAAAGCCCTATATCTATGCCTTGGAATAGGAGGAAGATTGCACAACCTCACCAACATCTTATCGTCATCTTCAGCAACTTCACAAGATTGCTTGCACGAGAAAATGGTCTTGTTCTTCCTTCCCCTGTTCTTGACACCGCCATCTCCAACGCTCTTGGTGCACTCCTTGATGGCTGCGAGGAAAGGATCATCATCTTGCAGCCACAGAGCCTTCAGTGAAGTGCTTCTGCGTGGCGGCTGGAGCTGGCACGGCGGAGGAGGAGGAATCTTCGTGTCATGAGCCTCCGCGGACGGTGTTTGGTGCGGCGGCAGGATGAGGGCATCTAGGCCTGCATCTGAAGGGCACTTTTGGTGGGTGAGTTTGGAGACACCAGGCTTGTGCTCCCATGAGAAGGGCACATTTCCATGGGAGTGAACCTTCCTGTGGCTCATCTTTGTGGTGGTTGGCTTCGAGGGTAGTTGGTATATGAAGGTACTTTTCATCCAATCGACATTTTCTAACAGAAAATTCCTCAAAGTGGAAGCAAGTGAAACGTGAAGAGGAAGGCGGTTGTGCTTTTACACGAATTCAAGGCATTCGATGATGGAAGTGAAGAAAAGACAACCATGTTCTGTATTTGGAGTTTTCATCGATTTCATAAAGTTGACGTTCAAATCGACAAATTTCATTTGTTCACATTGTTGAGCGAAAAGCGATGAGAAGTATAAAATGTGAAAAATAAACTTCTTTACAATGTAGTTGACTCTGGATCATACGCTTTTAGTTATGAAAAACATTCGAGTTATGCAACATTTTTCTCTTTGGTTAATTTTTGAGTGCATAATCAAGAACGGTTTATGTACTAAAAAGCAGGTTCCTCCTTTAATCATAAAGAATAATTCATCAAATTATAAGTGAAGCTAGCCAATTTAAGAGTGATGGCATAGTGGCGGTGGCGACTGATGACAACATGGTAATCTTGATGGTGGTTGTAGTGCGTTCGAGATGGAGGTGGTGTTGGTGGTGACCTGGAGATAGTGGTGCTGGTGAAGTCATCCCGGTGATGGTGGTGGTGGTGGCAGAAGCAGTGGTGTATTGTAAGTGGCAGTCTGATCTTGATGGTGATAACATTGGCAGTGATGGTGAGCATGGAGGTGTTGTTAGGGGCAGACAACAATACTGCGATGGCAGCGGTGGTAGGGGGATAGCTTTATTATGGAGACAGTGTTTGTGATGATGGCTGTGGCATCTCGGTAGTAAATATTCTTTTTCAATAGTAAATATTATCATTTTTATGTGAGATTTGGTTTTATAACTTTTGCCTCTCTGAACCTAAAATTAAGCGATAAGTGAGTCCCTTGTGACTTAAGGTTACAATCAATTTTAGGCAGGTATCAATTTCTTAAGTCATCTACATACGGATGTGCGCTATCAAACTTACTCAATAGAACATTATTAAATTTAAGTTTTAAATGTGCATTTACATTTTCAAACACACCCTAAGTAAAGTACCAAATATTATTATGAACTATGAAAAACCTTTAGCTTGTTTTATTGAAATACAAGATTTTTTGGTAATTTTTTCATATTAAAACTCTCGTTATTGCTTACTATATGAACACCATCCGCAATTCAAAGTTAATTTTAGTAAAAATAGCTTAATGCTGATTTTAAAAGATAATTATGATTTATTCTAATATGTGTACAGAGAATTGATCACAAACAAAATCTATAAGATCGACTAGCATATATAAAGAACTTTTGTCATGTTATATCATCAATTAAATATCTGCCTTATTTCCTTACTATAATACCCAAATACAAAATTTTCCCCTTAATATAAATTTAAATCAGGGAGAAGATTATAAAGAAAAGAAAATATTGCAGCTTTCGCCCTAAGTAGTAAACTTTATGGTGGAAAACATTAATTAATTCCTAGAATTCTTCGGTTAGTTGCCATCTATGACCATGAGGTCTTAGTTGTAATTAATGTATTTGTCAAATTTTATTTATATTGCATAGATAAATTTTCAAATTATAACAAATCATAAAGCGAAACTATAAAATTCAAGGCTTTGCTTCTTCTTAAAGACAACCGCACTCCATATTACGTAGTATTTTTAATTTTTTTTATCAATTTGAGTTGACATCAATTACCCCAATCAACAATATTTGGCGTATGGTAATGGCTAAAATGACCAAAAGCATTCTAGATTTTTTTTTCAAAGTCAATTAAGAGGTTGATTAGAGCAAAGACAAGAAGTTATGCATATTAGCAATAATCATCATGAGCTGGTAGCGTAATTGCAATTACACGGTTTAATTTTCCTTTTTGATTCTCCGTTCTTCCTGTCCTTCTCCTTCCAAGTTTTATCTTTATTTTTTTTTTCATTTATGAGTTAAAATTGTGTTTTCCGTTTTTTTTTTTGTTGGTAAATAGGGTTTTAGTTTGATGATTATTAGTCACTAGAAAGGGTAGCATGAGACTAAGGTCAATGATTCTTCAGAAACGGGGAAGTCATGATCTGCTCCATATTTGTCACTAAAACTTACTTATATTGATGATATGTCATTTTAAATAAAGCATTAAAGTAAAAAACTGAAAAGAAAATTTCCACTAAAATTATTTTTGTCACTAAATTTCATGAAAGCGAATTTGTAAGAATTTTCACTTAAATTTTGAACTCTCTCGGTCTACTTTTGACACGAAAGGTTAAAGTTGTGTTATTAGAAAATATATCACTAAAAACCTCTTTTTCGCATTATATGAAGTAAGATTAGAATGCTTCAAGTTTATATATGAATGTTCCTGGCGGTTACACCAGATGTTGTTATACTAGATCAATTCAACTATACTAGCAACTAAATTTTTTTCATGCAACTTTTACCCTCCTCCACCTGACATCTTCGATCCGCTCCTGACTAAAGTAATTAAGCTTGTAAGTAAAAGTGACTTCTTTATGGAGCGAAATTAACATGTTTAAATCTCGTGCAGGTGAAATACTCGAGATAAGAAAGTTATGTTATTGTGACATAAAAATCAACGAGGCTTATAAGTAGATCAATTAGGTTATATAGCACGTCTTGAGTATCAATATATCCCAATGATTCAGCGAAAAAAATAAAATTTCTGACTGTTTAAAGTGTAAAAATGAGTTTTATGAATCTGGGGGTCCCCCAAGTTGTCACTAAAATGTAAATAAATGTTGGTAATGTACCTTTGAACAACCAGTGAGTGGGTTAAGTCCTACCCTTATATTTATTTCGCGGCCAGTCCGAGTTTGTGCCGGGTCTGAGCCTCTTTTCCTTTGGACTGACTCATCAATCTAAGGGTTGGCCCATAATCGCGAGCCCAAACAATAGGAACATTCTCGTCATTTCACGTCATCGCAATTTAGGGCTAGAGTTTCGTCCTTATGCATCCGCTCTGGTTTTCGCTTTCGTACCCTACTCCGTCAAAATGGACCTCGTTTTCTTGGCAATAGTAATTTCTGTTTGATTTTGAGTCATTATTATGAGGCGATGAAGAAAGAAAATCGTTTCTCGATTCTGAATTTATCCTTGCAGCTTCTACTTTTGGTAAATTTTGATGACCGAATTTGTGCGTGTCTGAGCCTCTTTTCTTAGATATGTAGTAGTGTGTGTGCATGTGTTGATTGTTTGATAATCGAGGGGTTGCAGTGATTAGAATAAAAATTCGTCGTTCTGATTATATGCAAGGCATGACAGATTCTTGTTCTACACCCATAGAATCTGAGCAACCCCCGTCCTTTTTGCTCCCAATTTACTCCATACTGGGGCTTATTCATGAGGATTTGTGTTTGCTGCTTCTTTGGATCTCGATTTGGACAAATCTGATAATACTTATTGGGGTTGAGCAATTTTTTTTGAGGCATTAATTAGATGTTAATAATTATATTTAACAATAACTAATTGTTGTTATATCAGATTTCTTTTTTTAAGTATGAATTTGCCTAAAAATTAAGATGCATGGTGCGTAAACCTCTTGGGTCTTAGAAGAGCGAGTATTTGCCGGTGGGGAAGATTAGTTCGTTTTTTCAAACTAAATATTCTTGAATAAACAAAATTGGGTAAAAATAATTTTGTAACAAGTCAAACAGAGGGAGTAAAAGAACATTAAATAATAGGTAGTTTGGTCAGATCACTTCTTGTGCAGATTATATATTCGTTAATTTCATGCATACGGTAAGTTGATTAACTTTGTACTTCTTTTTAAAATATGTTCAATTGTTCAAAGTTAATTTTGTATATTCAACCGAACGGAACGAGAAACTAAATCACTAACACACGCTAAGTTAGCTTTGGTTCATTTTACTGTCCAAACTTTTGGTTTTCAGACTATATATTTTGCAGAAAGGTAGAATAGCAATATCTTGGAGTAGTTTTGGATGTACTGTCCATCCAGTGTAATTAAGTTCTTCGGCGTATTTGGTGGACCAGCCAAGAGTAGGCAAGAACACATGTTGCAAATGGGTTTGGCCCAGGTTGATACTGTACTCTGATTTGCCAATCTTGTGATGGTAACCCTTATTGCTGTTTATGACCCCTAAATCTTCACGGGCACATCAACATTCCACATTGCAATACATTTTTCGACTTAAATTGGAGTTGGAAGGGTCAAATATAATGTGGCCTTGTTGCCAGTTTCGGTGTAAGGGGTATCACTAGTAGGATAGGAAAGCACGAGTAAAGACAATTTCTTGTTAGTTAATTGTTACGATGGCAAAATTAAGAAAATGGTTGATCTTAGTATTTTAATATGCGGGTTGCATGAAAGTCTCTTAGTGCAGTAACAAGAGGCGTTTCAATTCATTTAAGAAGGACACGGGTTGCATGAAAGGCATTTCTATTGATTTAAGAAAGACATCATTCGCTTTTTCTTGATATTTTATGGCTTCTTGTTTTCAAATCTTTGCTATTTTCATTATTTTCTTGATGTTAATGGAGGGATCCGATTCAAGGCCCAAATCATATGATCTTATTCAACTTTTTTTACATGTTTGCCGTAAGATATGGACTGATCAACAAAATAGTGGTAAGAGACGTGCACCCATTGCAATATATCGCATCATGTGTAGGAAAAACTGTAAACGAGCCAAATCGAGCTCCATTATGGACAGTTCTGGGCTTTAGTTCGCAAATATTATGAATTGCAGCTTGATTTCTTTACCTCTTGAACAAGTTTTATTGGCAGAGCTCCAGTAGCTTGAACAATTGCACGAGCTTTATTGACTGCAGGTTGTGGCATGCTCTCTTTGGTAAATAGTTCATCAGGGTTTCACCCGTTTGGGGAACCATCCATACTTTTCGGAGCAATGAGAGAAGCAGAGTGTGGTCCAGGGGGTTTGGAAAGTGATGAAAATATTCTCCAGCTTGTCCCTTTTGTTTCCTTTTGTTTCCTTTTGGCAGGGTATATCTTCCATGGCATTCCCAACAAGCTGGTGATCTTCATTATTTCGTGTACAGTTATTCAAGCAGCCACATTTATCAGTTCAAATCATGAACATGACTCCGACATGCTGATCAAAATTTCATAAATCTTAAAGGGACCCGGTAATGGAGTCAAAACTTGTTTGTGAAAGCATGATCTGTTGCAGTGAAGATGGTGCATGCCCAAAAAAGCGTTAAAATTCTGAGGCAGAGTAAGGTTGCACAAGTTGTGAACTACAGAATAACAACATACTTTTTTGTTCTTTAGAGGAAAATTACAAGCCATAATAGAGAGAAACGGTGCAAGAAACCTATAAGATGGAATGAGGTACTCCAAAATTCCCTCCAGTCTGCCATCTACTTTAAAGGTAGACCGCGTTTCCACCATCATTTGTGACTTCGGTTACAAGCTTACAAGGAGGGTACAGAAGAGGTACTAGTGAGCGCCGAACTGAGTATATTGCTGCAGAGACTACCACCCCCAGGGACCTTCAAAGTGTTGGCTCTTGGGCTGCTTCCCGAACTGCTGTTTGATAGTGAGACAAAACTCGCTTTCTGCAAGACCCCTGTCGGGGAAGATCCCAACTGAGGGCTGCCATCCCACATTTCAGTCGTGAGATCTGGGGCCGATGAGTTCTTGCTGGCTCCCCCAGTGCTAGAGGTGTGGTTCAAGACTTCTCCCAGAGGACCTCCCATTGAATTTCCCCACGAGATTGGTATCCAATTTGTTTGCTTCTGCATTGGTTCGCTGTGTTCATTTCTCGCACCCAAACCCATTTGGATTGGGTCAAACTCACGAGATAGGCCTAGTGGCGAGAGGGTGAGTTTATCTTGCGTAGGAGAATTTGAGGATGATGAGAAATCAGAGGATGCCATGGGAATCGACATAGAGAGTTGGGTCCAATCTGATTTTAGTTCCTCAGGCCATCCAACAGTGGTGCGACCAGACTGGTCCTTGGGCCATTCGTCAATGAAATGGCGAAGTGGTTGGTCAGAGCTTTCTTTGTCATTGAAACTTAGAAAAGAATTAGTGTTCCTGAGGTTCATGTAAGAACTTTTGGGGGATGGATAGAGAAGGGAATCGGAGGAGACTACTCCAAACTCTGACTGAGAGGACTCTTCTACCGAGATGTGTTTTGGAATGGAGAATGGAGAGTCTTTGCACTTCACGTTTATGGCAGGAGATACCATGGAGAGGCCCTGGGGATCTTGCATTCTGCAACGCATGTTCTCTTTATTTAGACAAAAAAAACACACACACACACACAAAATGGAGGATATAAACTGTTTAAAAGCAGAAAATTCAGCGAAATAAGGAAAAGGCAAAGTTCTGCGACAAGTGTCCTCTTGCTTTAAAGAAACAAAAATAATAACAAGCCTATAGACCGAAGTTTCTTGCTTACAAGAAAAAAAATGCAACCAAAAATGCATAAAAAGAAGGTAAAGTCGCAAGTTTTTCAAGTTTTCTACATGAAGGGCATTACATATCAAAGGACGCAGTAGTAAGGAGAAATAAAAGAGAAGTCATAAATCAGTAGGAATTTGATATGGGACTCATAACGAGGTCTTCCTAGAGAAGGAATCTCAAGTTCTGTTATACAGACTAGTCACTTTCACCAAAGCAAAGATAAATAATGGGGTCTACTTAAAAGTAAAGAAGACATAAAGAGTTTAAATGCCTACTGTATCATGTCAATCTTTAATCATACTAGATAAAACTGAATATGGATAATGGCAGCTAGGAAATTAAAGGACCAAAAGTACATCTTGTACCTGTTGACAAGAGTTTTAGTGGAAGCTACCGGCACCACCTTTGAATTAGTAGATCCAGAGACAGCATGGCCATTCTGGCCTTCCACAGGCTTTCTTGAACGATGGCGGCCCCTGTTAATGTGCCTTTGACAGTATTTCTGGTCAGGAACAGCATCTTTTGAGCACCGCCATTTTTTCCCATCTGTTCGGCGACATCTCCCTGGCTCAGGATCAGTGTTGCCAGAGAAACCTAGATGAAAAGTACCCCAACCGACTTCTTGCACGATAAGAACAAAGGAAAATGAAATCAGCTTCTTCTTCTTCTCTAAGTTTGATTTTGTTTAAAGTCATAGATTTTGCATACCAAAAGATCATCACAACTTTGATGCTTATTGCAACTAAAACATAGTAATAAACATTTGACTTAACAAATAAATGAGGAATAAGAAATTCCAATGCTGAATGAACTAAACATAAAAGAGTTCAGTTTTCATCGCAGTTGAACATTTGCAAGGAAAAATGGGAACGTTACAATTGCAATTATGCTATCTGTTGTGGATGAAATCCGGAACTTGATTCGCGAATAGACCTGCGCAACAAAGAGACAACACCGGTAACTTCGCCGGAGGAATTTCCGGCGGGAAATCTCCGATGCTTAAGTTAGAATAAACTCAAGGGGGATTTTAATCTGACTGTCTTAGGAATCACTTACCTCCGAATTGCTCTTCCTCCTTCCTTTTATAGAATTCCCCCTCATTAGTGGTTAGTTATCCCCTTTAATTCAGGAGTTACCCGACTAATGAGGGGTTATTGCTACTAAGTAGGGATTATTGCCATAGTGGGTAAGAAGTGGGATAGTGGGCCGTTATTGTTCCCCACTTCTCCAGCAGTTTTGACGGTTTCGGGTGGTGACGCGTGTCACCATCTCTTTGGTGGTATTTTCTTTCCATATCATTTGCCCCCCATTCCATGTTCTTCTAGAAGGAGGATATGGAATTGTAGTATCACTACAGTTTATACCATTGGCAATCCAGAAGGAGCTTTTTGGCCGACGGCCGAGTAGGAGTGTGTTATGGACTAGTCTACTCGGTTTGGCCGAGTAGAGGCCTCACGGGTTCGTTTACTCAGCTTGGCCGAGTAGAGACGTAGAGGCCTCACGGGTTCGTCTACTCGGCCTGGCCGAGTAGAGACGTAGAGGCCTCACGGGTTCGTCTACTCGGCTTGGCCGAATAGAGACGCGTCACGAGTTCGTCTGCTCGGCTTGGCCGAGTAGAGAAGCGTCACGAGTTCGTCTGCTCGGCTTGGCCGAGTAGAGAAGCGTCACTGATTCGTCTACTCGGCTTGGCCGAGTAGAGACGTAGAGACCTCACGGGTTCGTCTACTCGGCCTGGCCGAATAGAGAGGTAGAGGCCTCACGGATTCGTCTACTCGGCTTGGCCGAGTAGAGACGTAGAGGCCTTATGGGTTCGTCTGCTCGGCTTGGACGAGTGGAGAAGCGTCACTGGTTCGTCTACTCGGCTTGGCCGAGTAGAGACGTGGAGGCCTTACGGGTTCGTCTACTCGGCTTGGCCGAATAGAGACGCGTCACGAGTTCGTCTGCTCGGCTTGGCCGAGTAGAGAAGCGTCACTGGTTCGTCTACTCGGCTTGGCCGAGTAGAGACGTAGAGACCTTACGGGTTCGTCTACTCGGCCTGGCCGAATAGAGAGGTAGAGGCCTCACGGGTTCGTCTGCTCGGCTTGGACGAGTAGAGAAGCGTGGCCCAATGCGCTCGTCTGCTCGGCAGAGGCTGGGACCAGAGTAGCTCGTCTGCTCGTCCAGAGCAGAGGCGTGTGGCCCAATGCGCTCGTCTGCTCGGCAGAGGCTGGGACCAGGCTAGCTCGTCTGCTCGTCTAGGGCAGAGGCGTGTGGCCCAATGCGCTCGTCTGCTCGGCAGAGGCTGGGACCAGAGTAGCTCGTCTGCTCGTCTAGAGCAGAGGCGTGTGGCCCAATGCGCTCGTCTGCTCGGCAGAGGCTGGGACCAGAGTAGCTCGTCTGCTCGTCTAGGGCAGAGGCGTGTGGCCCAATGCGCTCGTCTGCTCGGCAGAGGCTGGGACCAGGCTAGCTCGTCTGCTCGTCTAGGGCAGAGGCGTGTGGCCCAATGCGCTCGTCTGCTCGGCAGAGGCTGGGACCAGGCTAGCTCGTCTGCTCGTCTAGGGCAGAGGCGTGTGGCCCAATGCGCTCGTCTGCTCGGCAGAGGCTGGGACCAGAGTAGCTCGTCTGTTCGTCTATGTTGTAGTCCCCGTCGTGGGGTAAACAAGTAATTTTGCCCCACAGTTGGATTACTGGATCTTGCCACGTGTCAAGGATGAACTAGCCAACGTGAGATCTCATCCGTTGGATGAGACTCTTGTTTCTATATAAGGGGAGGAAACTCCCTACTCTTTTCACAACTTCTCATTTCTTCAAGTGTTGGTGAGAGAGGGTGAAGTGATTTGGAGGCTTTGCTCAAAGGAGAATTTCAAGAGAGTTCGAAGGTTCTTCTTTTTCAAGTAAGCTTCAAACTTGTTTTCAAATTTTCTTTTGAAAACTCTTGCTTTGATCTAAAATTATGTTCAACGGGGACGAAGAATGTGTTTCTGAGCCTAATGTACAGGGCGTTAGGATAGAGACTACCTTTGATCCTTTATTCTTAGAAACCGGAGTTCCCTTGGTTCCTTTCCAAGAGTCAAGAGGAATTCCTGCCAGGGAAGTGTTGAGGGAAAGCGCTCAGTCACCTAAGCCCTTTGACGCGCACTCTCTTAGAAGCAGGCTAAGTAGTTACGACTTGAAACTTCTACGTGAGCGTTGCGAAATTCCGCCGGCTATAAAACTTAGACTCCCAGATGAGAACGAATCAGCCAATATGACTACAATCGACGAGATTGGTGTGTATTGGGACATGTTTATCAATGGCTTCAGGGTTCCCCTTCACCCTTTCTTTATTAGGGTCTTGAAAGTCTATGGTCTTGCGCCCGGCCAATTTTCTCCTCACGCATGGCGTTTTATGAGTTTCTTTATCTATCAGTGCTATAAGCTAGGTTTAAACCCTAGGGTTAGAGTATTCAGATGGTTTTTTACGATTTGTACGATAACTAAGCAGGTAGGTTGGTACTTTCTGAGTCGGCGTCCAAAGGCCGAAGCCAACCTATTTCCGCATCCCCCATCATCCAATCACCTTTGGAAGGAAAGATTTCTGTTTGTTAGATTGCCTAAGTCTCAAAGGAGTGAAGTCAATAATGTATGGCTTCCTGAGTGCGAGACTAGAATCTGTAACAAATTAAAAGAGGTGGATTTGACGGGGACTGACCTAGAACACATTGGGAAGCTTAAGGGGGCTAAGCCTTTAGAGTCCAGGTATCCTTTGAGTAATGATCAGCTCCGCGAGTGCGGTATCATCTACTCCCCTGAGCCCCAAGATCTTGTTGATGAGGAAGATGAAGAAGAAGAGGGCGAAAATGATCCCGGTAAAGCTCTTACCAAATTTTGAGTTTGTCTGATCGTGAATGGTAATCTTACTTTTGTTTTGCATGCAGAAAACATGTCGTCACGAGCGCAAGGAGATCCACCACTGTTCAACGCCCAAGGAGTTTTGGGGGATATAATCCCTGACGAGCTAGCTACGATCCATGGGGTCGAGGAAGAGGAGATGCAAGACTTGGACTTCGGTGCTTTGGTCTCTGGGTTTCAGCCGAAGATGACGGAGACTCTAACCGAAAACTTCGTCTTGGGCTTGAGTTCCGTGGATAAGTCTAAGGAGACTTCCAAGAAGAGAAAAGTCTCGAGCAGGGCTGGGAGTAGGGCCACATCATCCTCTGTTCAACCTGATAATCCACATCGTCCTGCCTGGGGAGTATCCATTAACGAGTCCGTGTTCAAGTCTTCTCGCACGGCGTGGGATTGGTCTAGTCATGCAATCATTCCCATGGATAGGAAGACGTTGTCTGGTTATGGCGTCACGGAGACGGCAAATGGGATGGTCCAGCTAATGTCACAGGTTTACTCCTTCTCTTCTCTCTTTCTGAGAGTTTTGTTATTTCATCCTCATTTTGTTGTGTAGGCTATGGCTCAAGTGCAGATCGGCGCCGAGAAGCTAATTGCTGCAGACAAGGTTTTGGACGAGGAGAAGAAGAGAGTAATGATTGAAAACAACTTTCGAAGGGAGGCCGAGAAGAAAGTTGAAGACTTGAGCAAGAAGGTAGAGCGCTTGGAACTGTCCAACGCCGGGCTGACTACGAGGATTGGGGACTTGGAGGCTGAGAAGTCCGCGGTGGGATTTCAGGCTGTTCAACTGTTCAAGAGGTCCAAGGTTTATCTGGATCAGCGTCTCCGCGATTCCAAAGGGGCGCTTGTGCACGGCTACAACGAGTGCAAAAACGATGTCTTCAAGGATCACCCTGACCTTGACATGAGCATTTATGAGCACAAATTTGCCCGAGAGGTTGCTTCAGAGGCCGAGCGCCGAGCCGAAGAGGCTGAGCGTAAGAAAGCTGCCAGTTCCCGCGCGCTCACTAGCCCTTCTGCAAGTCGTAGTTTTGGTGCTTCGGGATCGGCGTCTATGGCCGTTTCAGGGCCGCAACTGCCTCTGGTTGAAGGTCGCTCCCAAGGGGTGGAAGTACCCAGAGATGTCGCTGACCAGGATGATTAGACTAGGCTTTGCTTTGTCTACTAGAGTTAGTCTTTGTAGCATCTTTTGAGATCCATTTTGTTGCTTTGGGCTTTGATGTGTAAACTGAACTCTTTTATCTTAACATCGAGGTTCTATATATATATATATATATTTTATTTTTTTTTATTAATGACGAAGAAAGATACATTAATGGCTGAGCCAATTCCAAGAAGCAGTATTGTAGACGACTAGAGAGTACCAGGCCATAGAGCCAACTTAAAAAGAACAAACTAAAGACTTAGGCTGTATAAAGCTGTAGTCACAAGACTTAAGAGGAATAATCTGAAGCATGGGCAAGATCTACTAAGCAATCAGAGGCGCAGAGGCGGTAAGGGCCCCCTAGATCTTGTTCATGCATAGTAGCGCCTTAAGTTCACTGCATTCCACGTGCGCGGTATGGCTTTCCCATCGATGTGCTCTAAGTGATAGGCGCCCGGGCCTGCGAGCTTGACGACTCTATAGGGGCCTTCCCAGTTTGGTGCTAACTTGCCAACCGCCTCGCGCGGAGCTGAAGCTTCGATACGACGCAAGACGAGGTCGCCCACTCGGAATGCGCGGTGTCGGACTCGCTGGTCATAAAATTTGGATACCCGATGCTTGTAGGCAGCGAGGCGCACTGCCGCTTGTTCACGACGCTCGTCAAGGAGGTCAAGGTTTGCTCGGAGGTCTTCCTCATTTTGGACTGGGTCGTCGGTCACTACCCGAAGCGACGGCAATCCTATCTCAACGGGAATGAGGGCGTCTGTGCCAAATGATAAACTGAAGGGAGTCTCGCCCGTAGAGGTTCTCGTCGTCGTATTGTAAGCCCAGAGGATTTTGGGTAATTCGTCTACCCATAATCCTTTGGCTCCATTCAGCTTTTTCTTTATCCCTTGGAGAAGAGTACGATTCGTAACTTCAGTCTGACCATTTGTCTGTGGATGCGCCACAGAGGTAAAGCGTTGCTCAATGCTTAAGTTGGCGCAAAACGTCCGAAAGGTGGGATTGTCGAATTGTTTCCCGTTGTCAGTGACGAGCACACGTGGGATTCCAAAGCGACAAACCACCGCGCGCCAAAAGAAATCTTCACATTTCTTTTCAGAGATTGTAGCCAGAGCTTCAGCTTCGACCCACTTAGTGAAGTAGTCCACTGCCACAATTACGAATCGGCGTTGAGCTGTAGCCGGAGGGAACGGGCCCATGATGTCCATTCCCCACATTGCGAATGGTATGGGGCTAGTTAACGATGACAGGGGACTTGGCGACTGCCTGGGGATCGAGGAGAAACGTTGGCAAGCATCGCACTTCTTTGTGTAGTCCAGGGCATCACGGTGCATGGTCGGCCAGTAATATCCTTGGCGGAGAACTTTATGCGCTAGAGCACGCCCTCCCAAGTGTTGTCCGCATATGCCTTCGTGGACTTCTCGCAGGGCGTAGTCGGACTCCGTCGTGGTGAGACAACGAAGGTAAGGAAGAGTGAAAGATCGTTTGTATAACACATCTTCCACAATGGCATATCGAGCCGCGCGATGGATGATGCTCCTGGCTTGCTTCCGATCGGCAGGTAGTGTGCCGTCCTGAAGGTAGGCCTTGATGGGATCAATCCACGATGGCTCATGCTCGGTGTGCATGACTTCCTTTGCAGCGATGCTCGGTTCGTGCAAGAGTTCAAGATGGATTGTACGGCCGAAACCTGATGGATCAAGAGAGGCCAACCTTGAGAGTGCGTCAGCGGAAGTATTGTCTTCCCTACGAATTTGCGTTATCTTAAATAGGGTGAACGTATTCGCAATCTCTTTCGCTTTACGCAAGTAATCGGCCATCTTGGGATCTTTTGCTTCATATTCTCCAGACATCTGTTTCACAACGAGCGCAGAGTCGCTGAAAGCATGGAGAGACGCCGCGCGCATTGCACGTGCCAGATGCATGCCTGCTACTAAGGCCTCATATTCTGCCTCATTGTTGGAAGCCTGGAAGTCGAAGCGAAGAGCGTATTCTATGGTTAGGCCATCCGGCCCATTGAGGATCAACCCAGCTCCACTTCCGCTTGTGTTTGATGATCCATCAACATAGAGCGTCCATGTGAACAGCCCAAGTTGGTCGGGGAGGAGAGGCCTTTCGACCCCGAGTGGGGACTCTTCGACTTCAATGGGAAGTGTACACTCGACTATGAAATCGGCCAAGGCTTGCCCTTTGATTGAAGGTCACGGCCTATAGTGTATGTCGAACTCGCCTAACTCGACCGACCAGGGAATAAGACGACCGGAGAGGTCTGGCTTGTGTAATATCCGTCGAAGTGGTTTGTCGGTGAGCACAGTTATCGTGTGAGACTGAAAATATGGCCGGAGCTTTCTTGCGGCGTTTAGCAGGGCGAATGCCAACTTCTCCGCATTAGGATACCTTTGCTCGGCTCCCTGAAGGACCTTGCTCACATAGTAGACGGGGAGCTGTTGACCATCTTGCTCTCGGACTAGGACCGCGCTGACCGCAGACTCGGCAACGGCCAGGTAGAGGAAAAGATCTTCCCCCATGACAAGTTTGGAGAGGAGAGGTGGCGATGCTAGGTATTCCTTCAACTCGTCAAACGAAGTTTGACATTCGGCCGTCCATTCAAAATTTTTCATATTCTTTAATGCCTTGAAGAAGGGCAAACAGCGTTCGGCAGACTTAGAGAGAAACCTGCTAAGGGCAGCAATTCGTCCTGCCAGGATCTGTATTTCCTTGACACGCCTTGGTGCGACCATTTCTTGGATGGCTTTAATTTTCTCCGGGTTAGCTTCAATTCCCCTTTCAGAGACCATAAACCCAAGAAATTTGCCAGATGATACTCCAAAGGCGCACTTAGTGGGATTAAGGCGCATACGAAATTCTCGAAGGATATTAAAGCATTGCCGGAGGTCGACTATGTGCTCTTCAGCTCGAAGGCTTTTGACGAGCATGTCGTCCACATAGACTTCCATACTTCTCCCTATGAGGGGTTTGAAGATTTTGTCGACTAACCTTTGGTAAGTAGCCCCCGCATTCTTTAATCCGAAGGGCATGACCTTATAGCAGAACAGGCCTTGATCTGTGACGAAAGCTGTCTTGGCTATGTCGTCTTCGTGCATGAGAATCTGGTTGTAGCCGGAGAATGCGTCCATGAAGCTGAGGAGTTGATGACCCGACGTGGCATCAATCAGTGTGTCGATGCGCGGCAGCGGGTAACTATCTTTCGGGCAGGCTCTGTTCAGATCGGTGTAGTCGATACAAATCCTCCACTTGCCCGCTCCGCCCTTTGGCACCATGACGACGTTGGCTACCCAGTCTGGGTAGTTGATTTCTTGGATGAAGCCAGCATCTAAGAGTTTATCAACTTCCTTCTTGATTATCACTTGCCGCTCTGGTGCGAAGGGTCGCTTCTTCTGCTTAATGGGCTTGCACACGGGATCGACTGAGAGTCGATGTGTGATCACAGATGGATCTATACCCGGCATGTCTACTGCACTCCATGCGAAGATGTCAATGTTGGAGCGCAGGAAGGAGATTAACCGTTCTCTAATTGTCGGCTCTAGCATAGAGCCGAACCTTACTTGCCGTTCATTATCTCCTTCTATGAGTGGTATATTGGTAAGAGCTTCTACAGGTTCTGCGCGCCTTAGTACTTTCCCATCGCGCTGATCATCGATTGACAGGGTCTCCTCGGTTCTGCAAGAGGCTACGTAGCACCTTCGAGCAAGGGTCTGATCGCCTTTTACGAGGCCAACCCCTACTGGAGTGGGGAACTTCATGACAAGGTGGTAGGTGGAAGCTACTGCTTGTAGCTTGTTAAGGCCTGTGCGGCCTAAAATTCCATTATACGATGACTTGATCTTGGCAATTAGGAAATCAAGTGTATGTACTGCCTGTCGAGGCGGTTCCCCAACAACGATAGTGAGAGAAGCGATTCCTCTCACTGGTGCGGAGGCGCCTGTAAAGCCATATAAAGGAGAAGATATTGGCTTTACCCTATCGTCAGAAATTCCCATTTGATTGAATGCATCTTCGAAGATAATATCGGCTGAACTGCCTGTGTCAACCAAGAAGCGCTTAATATTGAAAGCATCTACGCGCAGAGTGATGACCAGAGCATCATCGTGCGGTAAGCTTATTCCGTCGAGGTCCGCATCGTTGAACTCCAAAGAGGTGGATGTTCTCGGCCGCTTGGTTGATCCTTGCGTTAGATTAACGTGCCGAGCGTAAGCCTTTCGGGAAGAGCTGGACAGTCCTCCAGCGCTCGGTCCTCCCGAAATGGTGTTTATCACTGGTGGATCCTTCGGCTGCGTCTCTCCTGTTCTCCGCTGATTTCTTCTTCCATTTTGTTGTCGATCATTGGCTTTGATGAATTGTTTGAGATGGCCTTTGGTTATGAGGTTTTCAATCTCACGCTGAAGTACTTTGCATTCATCGGTTGTATGCCCGTGATCTTTATGGAAGTGATAATATAGTTGGGAGTCTCTCTTGTCGGCTGGCCCCCTCATAGGTTTTGGCCATTTGAGGATGTTTTGGCTCTTGACCTGGTTTAGGATGTGCCCCTGAGAAGTATTGAGTGGGGTAAATGACTTGGGGAGCGTTGCTCTCGAGCGTTTGGCTTCGTTTGAATTTCCCCTTTCAGGACGATCTTGCCTTTTGTGCCCATTGTGCGCTTCTTCGTGCTGTGAGGTTGTTGAATCTTCCTCGGCCCGAAGATACTTTTCCACCCTATCGAGGAGGTCCGACATGTTTTCTGGCGGACGCTTATTTAACGAGAAACGTAAGGGTGTGCTTGGCCTCACTCCTCTAGCCATTGCCGCGAATGTGACTCCTGGATCCAAATAATCGATGAGAAGTTTCTCAGAGTTAAAGCGGGCGTAGTACGACTTTAATGATTCCTTTGGCCCCTGGACTATTCGAAAGAGGGCAGAGGAATTCTTCCTTTGCACACGACTCGTGAGGAAATTGCTCCGAAAAGATTCAGCTAGTTGAGCCCAGCATGAGATGGAGCGAGGTGTCAGGTGCTGGAACCACACATGTGCGGCTCCTTTCAGCGTTACGGGAAACGCTCGGCACATGATCTGGTCAGGGACCAAATGCAAATTCATGCCCGAGGTAAAGCGAGCCAAGTGCTCCATAGGGTCTCCCGTGCCGTCATATGATTCACATGGAGGCATTTTAAAGTTGGAGGGAACTGGGAAGAGATCGACTTCTTCTATGAACGGTCGTCCAACGATGATTGGAGCGTTGGAATAGTGCTCTGCCCGGTAATCACCAGAATTGTTCCTGGTTGATTGAGCTTCGCAGTAGCTCTCTTCGTATCTCTTGAACCTTGGGTTGCGTCGTTCGTCATCAGAGTATTCATCTTCTGCTCGCATCATCTGTTGGTTATGTATCTTGTCCCGCACTTTAGAGCGGCTTGGTCCCTCATGGAAATTCAATCGCTGATGAACAGATTGCCTCTGTGCTTCAGTTATTGGCTTTGCCTTGAGAAGTCGAGGAGGTTCTGGTTGCACTGGTGGGTTTTCAATGGCGGCTTGCAACTTTTCAATGGATCGCTGCATTGTCTGAATGACAGCGAGTAGACCAGCTTGGTGGTCGATAGCAGGTGGAGCGATACTGGCGGGAGCGACCGTAGTGATTCCGATAATTGGAGGTTCAGATGGACCAGCAGTGTGTAGTGGAGTTGAGGCAGGGTTCATGAGTGGCGCAGCTATCGTGGTTTCCGCTGCTCTTTTCCCACGATCTGTCGGCCGGGAGGTGGCTCCACCACGGGTAAGGTCACGGAGCAGCGTTGACGACGAGCTTGATGCAAGTGCTCCATCTTGCTGAACTTGCGGATGAGGGTTGCGAGCCATGGTCTATTTACGAATTTCGGTCCCACGGATGGCGCCAAAATGTTGTGGATGAAATCCGGAACTTGATTCGCGAATAGACCTGCGCAACAAAGAGACAACACCGGTAACTTCGCCGGAGGAATTTCCGGCGGGAAATCTCCGATGCTTAAGTTAGAATAAACTCAAGGGGGATTTTAATCTGACTGTCTTAGGAATCACTTACCTCCGAATTGCTCTTCCTCCTTCCTTTTATAGAATTCCCCCTCATTAGTGGTTAGTTATCCCCTTTAATTCAGGAGTTACCCGACTAATGAGGGGTTATTGCTACTAAGTAGGGATTATTGCCATAGTGGGTAAGAAGTGGGATAGTGGGCCGTTATTGTTCCCCACTTCTCCAGCAGTTTTGACGGTTTCGGGTGGTGACGCGTGTCACCATCTCTTTGGTGGTATTTTCTTTCCATATCACTATCTAACCAGAAAGGAAAAGCCTTTTTCTAATTTCTATTCCAAGGAAAGAAGAATGTTAGAATAATGCAAATCTAATAAGAAAATAAAAACAGTCCTTCTCTAATTTCTGGTGCAAAAATTAGGAGGAGTAAGAGGCTTACATGAATTGGGGGCATAGGATCCAGAAGATGAACCCGAAAATGAAAAAAGGTCGAGAGATTTTCTGAGAGGAACGAGCAAATGTGAAGGAATAGGAACATTTGCCACAATGTGCTTGTAGATTAAGGCCTGGTGTTCCAGCTCCATCCACTGGGATGGAGTAAATGGGCCTCCATATCTAGCAAAAGGCACAAGCATCCCTGCACCCAACCCTCCAGAAGTGTAACCTGAAGCAAGTAAACCAAGAAAGCAAGATCAAGATCCACAAGAGAAAAAACAAAAACAAACAAAAATCAAAACTTGCAATTAAGGTATGCAAAGCCATGTGATCAAAAATCAAGAACCTGGTTCAAAAGGTGAGAAGGTGGTAGTTTTATCTGAATATACCAGATTATGCAGAGTTAAAGTTCATCCGGCAGCAGCATTTAAGAAGCTATTCAAAGAAAAATTTCCCAACTTTGGCAGAAAGATAAGGTATACAGCAGTGGACAGTAAGAAATATGGGAAAGGAGTGAAAATCAATCAAAAGTCCCTTCTACCTGCTGCAGCTAGTCATTTTTTGCTGCTCATAACCTTTCCATGCCTTTCTGTTTATACATTATGGTCTAAACTTTACCAAAACCAGCACAGATCAGATTGACCAAGTCTCTCACAGCAGTACCCAAAAAGAATCAGAAAAGAATTATATCATGACAAGACTCAAAGAGTAAACATATCTGGTAGATGCCAATCAAAAGAACCTGTAGCCACTACAAGGCATAAAAGCTGTGTAGCGTCATAAAAACAAGCTCATCTAAAAGTTTACTCATTCCTCTAAGACTTATTCTTCAAATCCATCTCAAAACCAAATTGTAACCAATAAAAATAGTCTCATTGAAAATACAAAAATAATTAACTTACTGAACATTAACGTACCTGCATTGTTAATGTAGGTAGGGGTTTGGTGGTGAAAAGAGATTAATGGGTTTTGGGAGGCTTTCTCAGTTAATCCAGCATCTTTACTGCGAGGTGGAGCTTCTTCATTGGTGGAGGAAAAGCTCAGCATGTTGTGGTCACCATTATCAGAGAAGAGTAAATTAGATCTTAGCAAAGAAGCTTCATTCTGCTGCTGCTGATGCTGCATTGTTTTGGGGGCTCCCAAAGCATCAGTCCTATGGCTTTTAGAGCTCCTCCAGTTCTCTTCACCTGGCTCAGATCTCTCTTTCTTGACGAACCCAGATCCATGGCTCTTTGGGTTGCTGGTCTCAGGCTCCGCCATACCCTCCAGTGTCACCGCCCCAAAATCCATAGCCCAGAAACCCACTAGTTTACAGAATCTACATATAGCTCGAGTCCATATGAAGCAAGTAACAGACAGAGAGGGGCGGGGGGGTGGGCGGGGGCAGCTCAATGGGAGCGTGGAGGGGCTGATTTGGAAGTTTTGACAAGAAACTAACTACAATAATTGGAGAGAGAGAGAGAGAGAGAGCTGAGGAGCAGGAGACAGAGATTAGTACGCCAGAGGGCAAGACCATTTTCCCTTCTCGGACATGGTTAAACCCAGATTTATCCGCTTTGTTTCCCAGGAGAGATTGAAATCAAGTTAACCCAACACTTGAGCCAAACACTGCATTTTCTGGTTCTATTTCTAGTTTTTTTCTCGGTCCCAGAACAGAAGTATTCAGAATTCGTAAGCTTGACTAATCTTTAGTTATGCAATGAAAAGACTTTATATATATATATATATATATATATATATATATATATATATATATATATATATATTTATTTATTTATTTATTTATTTATATATCGTATTCTTACACGTATGACGATGTCTATTATGTTGCATATAAATTATCAAGATATTCAAATTTATGACTTATCTCATGTCTTTTCAACCACGAGACTAATTTAATACATTTTTGTAATTAGCAAAATAAAAGTGTCAATAGGCTTCTCAAAATTAATTAGCATAGATATCTTCACTGAAAATACAAACTGGGCAGTGCTGTACTATTCGTTTTATATGATCTAAACAATCAAGGATAACGAGAAGAAAGATTCAGTCGTAAATACTTCTTGTTAATTACACACTATTTAGTTAGTCTTTCTCTCCTCTTCTCCTACTATTTATTGATTTGTGTCTGCTGCAACTGTCAAAGTATCTTCTTCTATCCTTTCTCTTTAAATGACATTAGTTTTAGTTTTTGTAAAAATATCGTGGATGGTTTTTGCTACTATTTACACTACCTAATATGTTATTCTAGCTCTTTGTATTCGCAAAAAGGTCCATACTTGTTATTGAAGTACATATTAAGCGACAAAAAGTTACTGAAAAATAACATTGCTCTATAATTTTATACTCCATTTATTATGTTCTTTACGACATTTGAAGGGTCAAATCTTCTAGATCGCATCTAGTAAAGATTTAGGAATCTATGTGATGACACTAAGTTGTGAGATCATCTACAAAACATGCTTATAGATATTTGTCGTGCGATGTTGCGTATACAAAAGTTTTCTCTAAATGTCCCAAAACTAAGGTTTAAGAAAAGGCGGGGCTGTATACTAACTGGACCTAACAAAGATGAAGCAAGATTATTCCTTGCATCGAAATAAATATTTTGATACCTTGGTGAAAACAAACTTCTTCATTGTTTAGAATGTCACGAATTTGTCATAGCAAAAATTTGAAGTAGTGATTCCAGATGTGAAAATTACAACTACGATACTTGTTAGAATTTAAACTGCAAAATTATCACCCACAATCCTAGTGGTGCCTCATAGGGAGAAAAAAGTACTCCTTGCTTTTTTAAAAAAATCATCAGCCCATCCTACTGGCACAAATTTTTATTTTTATTTTTAACAACTTTTGAGTTTCTTATTTTGCCCTTGCATAAAAGGATCCCGAAAGTCACTTTTGGAATGACAAAGGTGATTACTTTGAATCAATTAAATATTAACGAAGATTATTGTGGAACCAAAAAAATCATATAGTATTATTTTGAGAAGGGACATAGTACATTGACATTTATGCCATCATAATCGCATATTGAATGGGCAAATCCCACGTCGCCCTCATGAGTTACTGCAACCCCTAACGGTATGCTCATCAATTATTATTATTACATCCATAAAAACGGAGGGGATCCAAGCTTACATCTTATGTAAAAACTATGACTTGTTGAACTTGAATGAAACCTTCAAGTTCAACTAACCAGCAAATAATTTGCCCTCCTATCCGTAATCTTACCTTCCCCAGGACACCGGTCAGTCAGTAAGTCAGTAAGTAAGGGCAGTAGCATTTATTAAGATTGCGTTAAATACACCACAAATGTACAGAGAAGGATGGGAGCTGGGAAGCAATTTGAGCGGCTCTCCTACAAGCAAAGGACGAGGGTAACCACGAGCTAGGCTTTTTTTGCCCAAGACCCACAGAGATGTCCCTTTACTGGGCTGGTTGTGTTGTCCTCTTTTAGATCCATGCTTTTACTGTCCAAAGCATATTATACCTAAGTAATGTGTAATATTAGTAGATGTTGGCATCACAATCTTGATTTTGAGTGTTACTAATTTTACCCGAAGATAAAAAAAGTGTGTTAATTTGGATGCAGTAAATTGATGTTTGGATTAGTAAAATACTGGATATTTGTGTAATTTCTTTTGGTCAGTGGGAGAAACTTTTCATTTATAAGAAGATTTTAGCAAGTTGTCCCGACTGATTTTTTTTTATTTTATGTTACTAATAACATGGAAGGGAACATCAAGAACCACTTTGGGGGTTAATCAAGTGAATAGGTAGGTAGTCAAGTGCAAAAGTTCTTTGGAGTTACTGCTGCTCTTTTCACATTTTTCCAAGTAGAAACAATACAAAAGGTTTGATGGCAAGTGGGGGCTGCATTTAATGGTCTTTGACTCTTGAGAGGCAAAAGTATGACGGTCATTTTGGTTAAGAACTATGAATCTGCTAACCTGATTTGAGCGATTGCGTTACCTGTTTCAGTTTTTGTTTTGTTTTGTTTTTTTTTAATGAAGCAATTTGTACTGTATTTTGACATAGTATGCCCTTACTTTTTATTGTATTGTATGAAAGTAAGTTTTGTATGAAATGCATGGCTCATTTAAGCTTGTAAAACAAATGAAAAGAAGCTCTAATTACAATAAGTCCGCAAAAAAAAAAAAAGAAAGGACCAATTTAAACAATAGGGGTGAGCAGTATATGCGATTTCAAAAAAAATTGAATCCTAAATCGATCGAAGCGAATGTACGATTTGGAAAAAAATAAATTAAACCGATTGATTATTAGATCGATTTAAAAATAAACAAATTAGTTGGTTTTGATTTTTACAATTGAATCGATTTCAACGTTTTAAATACTCATCCCTCACCGAACCAAGGATTTGTCCAAAGAAGTTGCTTGTTCAACTTTTCACAACAGGAACATGCTTTAGTATTGGATTTTGTCAAAACCAGAGCTGGGTGATGTGATGGGCTAAATGAGAACCCACTTTCTTTGTCTCCAGCGTCCGCTGCATGCATGTGTTCCTAGAACAGGGTCGACTGGTGTGGGGGAGTAGGGGACCTCTATCTCCATGGCTGGGCAGTGGGCTAACTCATTGACATTAGCGCCACCTTCTCGTCGAGATGTCAATTTTCGTACCGACTGCAGGGGGGCGGTGTAACTGGGCTATGGATGCGCCAGCATCTGCAACCAGCTTCCCCTTTTACAAATGGAGATTGGGCCTTGGGGTTATCCTGACCCGCATTCTTTCAAGGAAAACTACAACGCGGCCCACATAGCTGAAAAAGAATGTCAGTATCATTGGTATAATGTCACATGTTATTATAATTTAGTTATAATTGACGGAGCGAGCTCAACGGGGTGTGAGGGTTTGTGGACCGTAGCGGATTGTACTCAAACTAGTTTAGTGAAACGTGACGATCATGGGTAGGTGTATCAAGAGGGGAGGTCGACCCCTTCTTCGTCTTTTGGCGAAAAGTTTGTGAGACAGGGTGTTAAAGTTAGGAAAAGCATGATTACCGATGTATTTTGACAAACTTTGCAATTAGCAAAGATCTTTAGACTAACAGTATATAGGTTTTCCTAAAATTAAAACTGAAGCACTTCTTGTCTCGAAATCACAAACTTTAAAAACGAATTTATAAATAAAAGAATGTTCTCAACTGTATTGTCACTTACGCGCCATCTCTCCGATCATTAGTTCTACTTTTCTGATGCTTCGTTACTTATGTAGGGTGAGACTAGATTCACAAATCTTTTGGATAAATCTAAATATTTTATCACCAAAAGTTTAAAAGCACTGCCAATACCTCTTTCACCGACAAAAATGTAAGAATGTTGCCAAAAGGAAGTGGATTTCGCCCTATTTAATGATAAGTTTGAAAAATCACTCGAAAGAATGTTCCCTTTTGTTTTGCAGCTGAATGTCAAGAAAATTTTGGCCCCTTTACTTGCAAATGCCGACTTTCAAGTCCTTTATTGCGAAGCGCGGGAACGAGCTTAATTTCAAGTTGAGCACATTTATTTAGAATAAAAAGGCATGCATTATTCCCAACTCACATGGCAGTTTAATTTGTCCGAGGTTTGTTAATATAAGTTAATGTATTTCAGAAGATCGAGATCTCAAACTGCTAACTAATTATGCCAAAATAGTCCTCCAATACTAGTTTTGTTTTAAGGACAATGCAGGGCCTTACGTGCCATTAAAATTTGAGGCAATAATAGGTCAGTGATGTCCTCAGATGTTTTGATGATAAAATTACTGCAATTTTGGATTTCTTACCTGGAGCCGAATAAAATTACAACGTGAATTCTCGATAAGTTATCGTTTCTGATGATTGTCAATGTCGCTTCCCACTCTTGTATGGCCTTGATTTCGGACTAGAGGGTGTATGGGTGTTTCCAATTGCAGGGGGGTTGATGTAGTGGTTTTAGGTTCCCTTTGGTTTCAGGTTAATCGTGACTTCTTTTAGGGTGGAAGAGGGGGGCGGGATCAGGTTTGGGGGGAGGGGAGCGGAAGGGGAAGGGGGTTTGGGGCCCTAGGAGGGGGAGGGAATAGGAGATTTTCAGTTTCTTTGGGTACAGCTCCGAATGTGGGGTGGTGGGGTAGATTTTTAGTGTCAATTATTGAAATTGGTCGTCTTTTCCCTCTTTAGCGGTTGGTGTGTGTGGAGGTAGTGGTAGATAGAACGAAGTGGATTTACAGCGACGAGGATTCCCTTATTTGGACGGACGACCTTCCATTGATTGATAGGTTGATGGGTTTAATCTGTTTTGTGCAGTGACTCATGAATTTTCTATTGTAATTGTCTTTTTACTTCTTTTTTGTTACAGATGTAAAGTCTAAAAAGGCTCAGTGAAAACCCTTGTAACTTTTATATTATCAATGTCACTCTCTCGTTTATTATAAAAAAAAAAAGAAGAAGATGTTTTGAGCTCACGAGCGCTTAGTGGTGAAGCCTCGTTACACTAAAGAAGGACGATTGCTCCCTTAATTTTTTGCAATAAAAGAGAAGTAACATAAAATGCAAAAGAACTTGCAATATCGCCACCTTAGATTGAAAAACCTTTCTAATATTTAGGGCTAGTATGGTCACTAACAAGAAAATTTTCTGACATCGTCACTGTGAACTTGCAATTTCGGCCACCTTAGATTGAAAAATCATCTCTAATATTTAGGGCTGTTGTGGTCACTAACAAAAAAAAAATCTGACATCGTCACTGTGAACTTGTAATTTCGCCCACCTTAGATTGAAAAATCTTCTCTAACATTTAGGTCTATTAAGGTTGCTAATAAGAAAAATTTCTGACATCGTCACCGTGAAATTGCAGTTTCGCCGACCTTAGATCGGAAAATGTGAACTTGCAGTTTCGCCAACTTTAGATTGAAAATTTTGTCACTGCTGTGCTAATGCATTCAACAAGCCTAAATCTCACTTTATGTATATCCTTACCCCTGCATTTCTAAGTTTTTCTTTTACGCTTCGTTAAAGGAACAAATAGATACGTGTTCACTCCGATCTAATCTCGTACGCAAGATTATAATACCCGAAGATTATTATGTCTTCGCTATCGGCAAACAAATTGTGAGACATCGAGTTTGGCCACGCCAATACCGGAGAAAAAAATATCCCTTTGTTCTCCCGCCCACAGGAGAGACGAAACCCACTGGTTCAGAGTCGTCGGTGGCCATGGCTACGATGATCCACACCGTGCCATACCCTCTTTCTACCTGCTCTCCTTCCTCATTCACTCGACGATTCAGCTTCCCTTCACAATCTCTCTCTTTCTCTTCCTCCCTGTTCCACCTCCACCACCACCACCACCAAGTGCGAGTTCCGCTCCCAAAAATCAAGTAAACAAGGTCGGTATTCTATCGTCGCCAAAGCTTCTTCGGCGACGGATGTCTCTCAAAACATCGGTGATATATTGGGCGACGTCATGTTCAAGGACCTCTGGGATCAAAACGAGGTACTTAAATTTCACTTCTGTAGGAATCTTTCATCTCGCCCTGCCCTGCGGCCGGTGCCGAAATCATCGGATATAGTCTTTTTAAGCGATCGGCGTGTTTCGTAGTCTTGGTTTGTTTAGACTTTTTGCAAATATCCACGATACCATATGCAACTCACTCATTATTGCTGATAGTAAAAGTATGGTTTGACATGCCAAACTTTGAGATGCAGATAACTTGCTCATAGTTGGAGATAATATTTCACAAGTCGGAAATGATACATAGTAAAGTCAATTTTTACGTGTTCAAATGCTATTCCCATGATTTGAGAAAAGGAAGAGCAGAGAAATTGTGAAAGGGAGAGAGCACATAGAGATAGCTCATTTACGTGATTTTCTAACACATATTACGCTGATATGCATGGCTGCCAGGGTCCAGGGCGTCACTCCAGATATACTGCATGAAGCCAGTTTTTGGCAAAATAAAAATAGAAAGAAACTTTGATCGGTAATCTCATATCTCTTTTCCTGAGGCTAGGGCTGAGAGTGAGAAATAGCATCTCGAAGTAATTATACACTCGGACGTGCTAACAATTAATAGTCTATAAGTTCATAACCTCTAATATATTTTTTTTAAAAGGTAACTAACTCCGTTCCGTAGGGCATACTAAATAATCTATGATATGTCACAACTATTCGAAAAAAATCACGTATGGTTATTGATTGTAGTAGAGCAAATATACGTTTGTCTGTATTATCTTCAATGGAATAAAAATACATTCTAGAAAATCAAACTAATAAAGTCTTTACCTTCTTGTGTAAGTTATCTAAGTAAATTAAAAAAAAGAAAAGAAAGTACAAGTAAAACATGTGATTAAAAAAAAAAAAGGACAAACGGCAATAGGGCTTGCTTGGACGACAATTGCTGCGAGATCAATGTTTTATATGACCGTTGCATGCCAATCATTGGTTGCATTGTTCCCTGAGTACACGTGTTCGTAGTGCATGGCCATGGATGGAGCCTTGTCTTAAGAATTTTACATTACCAAAAGGAGATGATTCAGAAGCGGAATTTATAGAGGAAACTTAGCTTCGCAGCGATACCTGTACTTCGCATAGGAGATTCTATGCTCGTTCACCCAACAGATGAGAAAATGTACATCAAATTATTTCAAATAAATTGCTTGCACGTGGAGATGATGGTGATGGTGAAGATGGAGAAAATAATAATGATACATTGGTAAGTGGCATGTTAGAGGAAGAGGATTGCACGAATCATGATTTATTTGTTCAGTTTAGAGTTACTAGAAAAACTAGGATATAAGCAAGCAGGAATAAAAATTCATGAGTAACCTTAATCAGTTAATTCTTCCGATAATTAGTAACTTTTGATCCCCAAAGAGTATAAGCTATAAGAGATTCGAATGCATATAGAACATTTTTGTAATTGGCTCATTCTTATTGCCGTTATTGGTATAAGCTTTGCATCAAGTTGAAGTCTTTTATACACATGATAGTTATGAATTAAGCAACCATATAGACCTTCATGTGCTGAGAATATGAAGGCAATGAAAGGCTCTAATGGCATAGTGGCAATGAGTTTCAGCAAAAAACAAAGGAGCTCATTAAATTTTCTGCATTGGGACTATGATTTTAGAGGGTACGTATCTAAGTATATGAACTTAGCATCGCCAACATCTGTGTATCTAAGTAGCCGTTGTCTCAACCGATTCTGCTTCCTCTGCTTGTCCTAGGATTAGTCCAAAGTGTCTTTTTTCTAGGGATAGAGGAGTAGAAAACAAGGTTTTCCTCTGAACTGATTCAGAACATGAAATCTCAAAGTAAGAAGAAACGTTATAAATATGCAGTTGGAAAGGTCAACAATGCACTCCAAGATTTTCTTAATACGGTGATTGAAGTAATTTTTTGAAGCCGCAAATTCATTGCTATAGTGAGGAAGATTAACATATTTTATAAGGAATTCAAATCTAAGCATTTTATTCCACTCTTTCAGGGAATAGCTGTTGTTGCACTTTTGAGGCATTTTGGTTGCCCTTGCTGGTACATGCTCCAAGCCCTGCGTTGACCACAGAAACTCATTTTTCTTTGGGTCAAGCACTGTGGGAATTTTTCTGTAATGCTTTCTCCTTTGGTGTTTCCTTTCATTCTATAGCTGGGAACTTGCTTCAGAACTCAAAGAATCTAAAGCCAGATTTGACTCTGCTGGTGTCAAGCTTATTGCTATTGGTGTTGGTACACCTGATAAAGCTCGCATCCTTGCTGAAAGGGTACTTATTCCTCCTCTTCTTTGTCGCATTAAACTCTTAGAAGGAACTTTGTGTCGCCAAATTTGGCAAAAGGCGAGGTTGAACTCTTTCTATTTCTGCTTGTTCTGTGTTGGATGTTTGGTTGCTTGTACTTCGTATGCTTTTTTTTCGGCTCCATAATAGAAATGTACTATGCTTTACCTTTCAAGAGTGCATATATTCATTCTTTTACTCCAAGAATTGTCAGTGGACATCCGCACAATGCATGTGGCTCATTATGTGCTCTTATCCTAGAATCTTGATACTTGTGTATAGAAGCTTTCGCGAGGCTATGCACCTTAGCAACACCTGCTTTGATTTTACAATCAACTGGGGAGTAAACTCATGTTTAGGTGGCATGAAAATAGAAGTAGACATTCTGATGACTTGATTTTGTCTGTTAACTCTCCAACTAGAGACTAGGGAGGGTTTAGTTATTTTTGATATTTGGTTAGAATTAGTTATTGAAGTATGAGGCCTCCTTAATTCTGACTTTCCTGCCTGGACCCTCTCCATCGTAGCCTAAGCCGTGCGTTGGTCCGGCATTAAACCATAGAGTATGTTGAAACTTGTTGAGAATGTAACCCCACATTGGGGATAATTAATAACCTTTATAAGATACAAGTCTTGTGAGCATCTCCCCTTATTGCCTATTGGTTTTGAGTTGGATGTTTTCACATGGTATCAATGTCGACTCTCAAAAGCTCGGACTGGACTATTCAATAGGGTTGCCAAAATTACACAAAAATTCTTGAATTGGGCCGATCCAGTTGGGTTGTGAGCATTATCCAACAATGGCTGTAGAGGAAGATTTTGGGTTATGTGTGACTGGACCTTAGTGAGGACGCCAAGTCAAGAAGAGCGCATTGTGATATTTCACATCATTTATGAGATAGTATACCATTTGTCTTTTATAACGCTGCTCACTCAAAAGTACCTATTTGACTAGCCCTTTGTAAGAGATGATATCAGAGCGGGTCAATTCAGGCCGAGCAGACAACTTAAAATTAAATCCACCACTACCCAATTTACTTCATCCACGTGATTTGCCCACTCAAAAGAAGTGTGGGTACATGTGAGGGGGTGTGTTAAGAATGTATAATAACATTGGGGAATTAGTGAATAACACTAGGATATAAGCCTTGTGGGGCCTCTCCCCTCGTTGCCGATTGGTTTTGAGTTGGTTTTTTGTGCCTTCTATGTTTATTTGGTGGAAAGATGGACCGATGCACGTCTTGGGCTTTGGTGGTGATGCAGAACACAACTGCCAGGAGTTAGGAATTCTACAGGGAGTTCTTTGCTATTGTATATGAGATAGTTTGATCTTTTTAAGATAAGATTTTGTTAAAGTGTCTTGGCTACACAATGCCATGTTGGTTGTCTGTCAAATTATGTTATTTGCTTGATGTTTTATCCAAGTGCTGGTTCTATGACTTCTATCATAAGTTTTGCTCTAATCTTCATAACTATGTTTGCATGTAAATAGGTAGAGTTAATTATTGATTTGAGTTTAGGCTTTATGCTATTGGCCTGTGTACTGTCATGGATCCCTTGCGAGGTGAAATGAGCCTGTCGTCTGATCCCAATTCTTTCCTTTGGCGACCCCTGTCTATTCCTTTTCCTACCTTTTGTGCATTCTTTGCTGCAATCTTCTGTGGAGCAAAGCCTGATTTGCTTTCACATACAACTTCATTTTCTACCAAATATTTCTTTAATATCTTGTTTTTATTTCTTCTCACCATCCGATAATCCATCTTGGTCACTCAATATGCGAATTCCATGAAATTCGCCTAGAACTTGGTAAAAAGGAAGGACTCTTTATTAGTACTTCTCAAAGGCATCTTGAAGAAGGAATATACAAGAAAGAAACTTTTTCTGAAATTGGGGTTTTGGGGTACTACTATTGCAGTAATCTGCCAACGTTGGGTCGAGGCTGCATACATATGACCCTCTCAAAGCCTGTCGTTTTAGAGTTTTTTGTGCTGGGCCTTTATCAAGGCTATGATTCACAAAACATGCATATGCATCTGTGGTTTTAGTATGGAAGTAGTTAGTGCTGCATGACGGCTGATGGCTCAAGGACTTCGATACGAGTCTGCCAAGCAATTCCCACATGAATTCTATAGGCAACCATGCATAAAATGGCAAATTGCAAACAGGAATTACAGTCTAAAGTATTACATCATAACAAAGGCAACATTACAGCTCAAGATAAAGATAGTGTATGTAATAACAACTTGCATAAAGCTTGTCCATAAGCTAAACAAAGCAAGCAAACCTGATGAGGTGGTTCTAGCACGAAGCATCACAACCCCCTATAGTCGCATTCGAAGCAAGGGCCAAAGTGACTGTAGGTCTGTAGTAGACATCCCTATGTGTGAGCAGGCGCAGGACTCCCCGTTTCTAATGAAATGCAACCCAAAATGATGTACTTTTCAAGAAAAAAATTTCAATCAGTATCGAAAGGAAGCGCTAACTAATTTATTTATTATTTTACTAAGTACAAGGAAATGCTACCATAATTGAGCCCAAGGCACGTGTAGATCTTCTCATCTGGAAAAATGGCTCACAATGTGCACTGACAGGCATGCTGATGGCAGCAACATGCAAACCCTTGTGCTGCAATGGGCACAATGGGTGGATCATGGTCGCATTGTGCCCATTGCAGCATGGGTACTGAGCTTGGGTTGCACAGTTCGACGCATGGGTACTGAGCTTCACACTTGGAAGTTGGGCTCTACTATGGTAGGCTTGTACTCTCCGAGCTGGGTGCATGGGCACTAAACTCTGCACACTGGGGCAGAACTAGTCATTTGAATGCTTATGTCTCATTGGGCTATGGCGGCAGCCATCTCTTGGCTATGTGTCACGGGCTGCCCCTTGACACCAAGCATGACAAGCACTGCGCCCCTGTGCCCGCCCAGCACAGCGCCCTTGCACCCACGCTCACCTAGCACAGCTCCCATACGCCCTTCCAACATAGCACTCGCAAGCTCATCAAGCCTCGCGCCCATGCGCCCGTCAAGCACAACGCCCACGTGCCTGACTGCAGTGCCCGTGCACGCCGTAAGTCAACCGTGAAGATTTGAAGATCCAGGCATGCATTTTTGCTCAATTTTGGTGGAGATCACCCTTGTATATATTTAAGTTTCCCAATAAAATTTCAAGTCATTCCGAGTTGTATCTCTCCAAAAAGGGGGACTATGACTCCTCGTACATTGTAACGTCTACTGCAGTCACTTAGGATTTTCCTTCTTAAGGTACTATAAGGGAGGTCATGTAGCCCTGCGCCAGACACCCTTACCCGAGTCCCTTACTTTGTTTTGGCTTGCCTGTCTACCTAGATTGCACGTTGTGGATGCAAACAAAGCCTTTTGTAAGTTATAATGATGCCATTGAAGTAATGAGAATATTTGGGACCGTTTTGCCCTTGTGTTGAAATCTACTCTTTGTGCACTGTTTTATGCATTTTGATGCACTATTTGCTCTAAACTGTTGGGATTTGTTGGCAGACTCTTCTTGCAAGTGGCAAGAGAAGTGCCACACACGGTTTCCTTTATGCCATCAAGGACCACCGTGTCAGGTGGTATCAAAGCCGCGGTTGCCCAAGGGACCACGGCTTCAACCAAGAAAATACTGTCGAATAGTTTGTTGATAAAAAATATGGCCAACTCGAAAGTGAGGAGCGATGCTTTGGAAGCACAGATGCGGGACATGTTCAAGAGCGACCATGATGCTCCAGGCATCCTGAAGCAATTTTCCCTTCGCCTTGACGCGTTGGAGGTAAATCTCGAAGCCACTGATAATGCACGATATGCTGAGAGCATAGAGTGGGAGTCCAAGTTTCAAGAGCTTCATGATCGAGTGGAGCATAATGCATGGCATCCTGAAGCTATGGACTGGGAGTCTAAATTTCAAGAGCTTCAAAATCGAGTGGAGCTTCTTCCGCAGGGGGTATGGAGCACTCATCGAGGCTCCGAGTGCCAGAGCCCAAGAGTTACGGAGGAGCCCCTGATGCCAAGGAATTGGAAAACTTCCTTTTTGATGTGGAACAATACTTTCGAGCCATCAAAGTAGATTCAGAAGAGACAAAGGTCTCGATGGCTACCATGTACTTTGTTGGGGATGCCAAGTTATGGTGGCGGAAGAAGTACGCAGAGATCGAAGATGGGTCTTGCGTAATAAACACATGGGAGATACTCAAACGCGAGTTAAAGAGTCAATTTTTCCCAGAGAACACCGCATTCAACGCGAGGAAAGCATTGTTAGAATGTAAGCACACGGGATCGATCAGGGAGTATTGCCAAGCATTTTCAGCCTTGATGTTGGACATCAGCGACATGTACGCAGTCGATAGACTCTTCTTCTTAATGGAAGGGTTAAAACCATAGGCTCATACCGAGCTTAATAGACGTCGGGTGAATAACCTTAATGAAGCCATCATCGTTGTCGAGAGCCTTTCAGATTACAACACTGAGCCACAGAGGCCCCCTCAAAGAGTGAATCCAAGCAGGACGAATGGTGGCAAGAAGCCAGGGGGTCAAGCACCAAACCAAAGTTGGGGTGGTAAGAGCAGCTGGGCGTCAAATTCTTCCACCTAACAGAAGAGCGGAGTCGGGTTCAAAGCTAAGTCTGACGCTAGCACCAGTGGAGAAGTGAAGAAACCTCCCTTCATGGGTTGCTTCTTGTGCCAAGGGCCGCACGTGATTGCTAACTGTCCGCAGAGACGGATGATGAATGCCTTCTTTGACAACATTGGGCAGGTGCAACGAGGGGAACAATCTGGCTCTCAATCAGTGCAACCACCAACAGATGAACCAGACACACAAGACTATGAAAAGGAAGACGCTGCTGGGGCCTTTCCTCAGTGGTGTAATGCTGTGACAACGCAAGTTAGGAACCCTGAAGAGAACTTGAGTGGGGAAAAGCCTTAAGACATGCTGCCAAAGAGAAAAGGCTACCAAGGAAAAGCTTGATGTATGTGGACATCAAGGTTAACGGGAAGGCCATCAGGGCCATGGTGGACACAGGAGCTACACACAACTATATATCTAGCACCGAAGTGGAAAGATTGGGTCTAACTGGGTTAGCTAGATCCGTATTGATAAAGGTTGGCCCATACGAAGGAAGGACCAACTTCTCGGTGGTCACCATGGACGACTTTAAGCTAATCCTTGGATTGGAGTTTTTACGCGACACAAAGACTACAGTGATGCCGTGCACCAACTCTCTGGCCATGCTTGGGAACAAACCTTGTGTCATCCCGACCATATCTTCTAGGGCTGGAGAGCGTTCTATCTCAGCCTTCCCGTTAAAGAAGGAATTGAAACGGGATGAGACAACCTATCTTGCAATGTCAAGGAGGGATGAAATCGAAGAATTATGAGGACCGTTACCCGGACAAGTTAAGATGATATTAAACGACTTCAAAGACATGATGCCTGATGAGTTGCCGAAGAAATTGCCACCCAGAAGGGCAATTGATCATGAGATTGAGCTCGTGCCGGGCACAAAGCCACCTGCTCGAGCTCCCTATCAGATGTCACAACCAGAACTTGTTGAACTTAGAAAACAATTGACGGAGTTATTAGATGTGGGTTTGATCACTCCAGCGAAGTCGCCTTACGGTGCACTAGTCCTCTTCCAAAAGAAACAAGATGGTTCCTTGCGGATGTGTGTGGACTACAGGGCGTTAAACAAGGTGACTATTCGGAACAAGTATCCTATCCCTTTAGTCGTCGATTGCTTTGATCAACTCAGTAGGGCGAGGGTATTTACGAAGTTGGACTTGAAGTCTGGGTATTGGCAGGTCCGAATCGCCGAAGGTGATGAGGCGAAGACAACTTGTGTCACCAGATACAGTGCGTATGAGTTCCTGGTCATGCCGTTTGGCTTGACCAACACCCTGGCCACTTTTTGCGTGGTGTACCTCGATGATATTGTGATCTACAGTTCCAGCATGGACGAGCATCTGAAGCACTTGAGGAAGGTGCTTACCCGACTGAGGGAGCACGAGCTATATGTGAAGCTGTCGAAATGCACTTTTGCCCAGACCAAAATTAAATTCTTGGGACATGTGATAGAACTGGGTCAGATAAGGATGGACTCAGCTAAAGTTCTAGTGATACAAGAGTGGTAGCTGCCAAGTAATGTTTAGAACTAAGATCCTTCCTAGGATTGACCAACTATTACAGAAAATTTGTTCGAGATTATTCAAGAATGGCCCATCCCCTAACCGAACTACTGAAGAAGAGCAAAGTTTGAGAATGGTCCAAGGAACATCAATCGGCCTTCTCGGCCATGAAGCGGGCTATGTCTGAAGATCCGGTACTTGCTCTCCCCGATGTGTCGAAGTCCTTCGAAGTTCATATAGATGCTTTTGACTTTGCACTAGGAGGGGTTCTAATGCAAGAATGCCACTCGGTGGCATACGAGAGTAGGAAGCTCAACAAAGCAGAACGTCGCTACACCACTCATGTGAAAGAGTTGTTTGCGGTAGTCCATTGCCTCAGAGTTTGGAGGCATTACCTAATTGATTCTAGCTTCGTAGTGCGGACAGACAACATTGCAGTGAGCCACTTCTTGAGTCAATCTAAGCTCACTTCAAAACAGGCTAGATGGTAGAAACTTTTGGCAGAGTTAAACTTTATGCTCGAGTACAGGGCAGGCTCAACCAACAGTGTAGCAGACGCCCTCAGCAGGAGAACCGAACTAGATCAGGTGGCGTTGATGGCCATGAATGCTATTGTTAGGGTAGACAGCCAAGTTGCCATCAATATCGGAAGGAAGATTAGGAAGGCCCTCACCAGGGACCCAGTAGCCCAATAACTGCTGAAACTGGTCGAGAGCGGTAAAACTCGACAGTTTTGGCAAGAAGATGGTTTGCTAATGACCAAAGGAAGACGGGTATACGTCCCCAGAGTTGATGATCTGAGACGAACATTGATTTGAGAATGTCATGACACCCTTTGGGCAGGCCACGCCAGAGGGGAAAGGACGCTAGCTCTCCTCCAACAGGGTTACTACTGGCCCCAAATGGGGGATGAAGTGCAGGAATATGCGAAGACATGCCTCACTTGTCAGCAGGACAAGGTGGAACGTAAGAAGAAGGCAAGGTTATTACAACCGTTGCCAGTCCCTAAGAGACCGTGGGAGTGTTACTGGATTTCATACTGGTTTGCCGAAGGTTGAAGACTTAGGCACAATTCTTGTTGTCGTTGATCGGTTTAGCAAGTATGCAAGCTTTATCGCAACACCGAAGTATTGCTCGGCCGAAGACACGGCGCAAATTTTCTTTAAGTACGTGGTGAAGTATTGGGGCATGCCTCAAGACATTGTCAGTGATCGGGACTCTCGCTTCGCTGGAAACTTTTGGACTGAAATCTTTAAGTTAATCGGATCCCAACTTTCGATGAGTTCAAGCTATCACCCAGAATCAGACGATCAGACGGAGCGGTTTAATTCCATGCTAGAAGAGTACCTCCGCCATTTCATCAGTGCAACACAGAAAAATTGGGTAAAGCTACTAGATGTTGCCCAACTATGCTTCAACTCCCGCAAAAGCTCTTCGACAGGGAAGAGTGCTTTTGAGATTGTGAATGGACAACAACCGTTACTATCCCACACAGTAAGCGTCCCTAACACAGGGAAGTCTCCAAGGGCCTTACGCTTCAGCGAAGAATGGAGTCAGAATATAGATCTAGCTCACTCCTACCTTGAAAAAGCAGCTAATGAAGAAACACGCTGACAAGAACAGGAGATCTCAAGATTTAATGTGGGCGATAAAGTTATGATTAAGCTACTGACACAAGATCACAAATTTCTAAGGGGAAGAGATTCTCGTCTTCTACAAAAATATGAGGGACCCTTGACTGTAGTGAAGAAGATTGGCAAGATGGCTTACAAAGTCGATCCGCCACATTGGTGGAGTCGCCAGCTCTATCCTGTCTTTCACATTAGCATGTTGAAGCCATTTTATGAAGACACAGCAGACCCCTCAAGGGGCCAAATTAGGAGACCAGAACTCAAACCCAAAGCAGCAGGAGAGTGAGTTGTCGAATTTATTTTGCATGAGTAATTACAGCATCTCGCAAGCGCCATCAGGAGTACTTGGTCAAGTAGCAGGGATATACGGAAGAAGAGAACACTTGGGAAAGAGCAGCAGACTTATCAGCCTACAACGACAAAATTGAAGCCTACCACTTGCAGAAGTTGACGAGGACGTCAACAGCTCTAGTGGGGGAGAATGTCACGGGCTGCCCCTTGACACCAAGCATGACAAGCATTGCGCCCCTGTGCCCACCTAGCACAGCGCCCATGCGCCCTTCCAACATAGCACTCGCAAGCCCATCAAGCCTCGCGCCCATGCGCTGGTCAAGCACAGTGCCCTCACGCCCGACTGTAGTGCCCGTGCACGCCATAAGCCAACCGTGAAGATTTGAAGATCCAGGCGTGCGTTTTTGCTCAATTTTGGTGGTGATCACCCTTGTATATTTTTAAGTTTCTCTGTAATTTTCAAGTCATTCCGAGTTGTATCTCTCCAAAAAGGGGCACTGTGACTCCTCGCACATTGTAATGTCTACTACTGTCACTTAGGATTTTCCTCCTTATGGTACTATAAGGGAGGTCATGTAGCCTTGCGCCAGACACCCTTACTTGAGAGTCCCTTGTTTTGTTTTAACTTGCCTGTCTAGTTAGATTGCACATTGTGGATACAAACAAAGCCTTTTGGAAGTTGTAATGATGTCATTGAAGTAATGAGAATATTTGGGACCGTTTTGCCCTTGTGTTGAAATCTACTCTTTGTGCACTGTTTTATACAATTTGATGCATTGTTTGCTATAAATTGTTGGGATTTGTTGGCGGACTCTTCTTGCAAGTGGCAAGACGAGTGCCACACACGGTTTCCTTTGTGCCATTAAGGACCACCGTGTGTCACTATGCCAAGAGGCAAACTGTACTTTTGACTGCTCCAGAAGTTTGGCGTGTTTTGCGTCCCAATAATAAAAGAACAGGGGTTACAGGGGCATTCGAGCACCAATGCACATCTAGATCTTCTCATCTTGCAAAATGGCTCACATTGGATGCATGCTGATGGCAGCAACATGCACACCATCGTGCCACAATGGGTGCATCATGGGAGCATTGTGCAAAGTATAACGGCGCTGTCCGGAGTGCTTTGGGTTGCACAGTTGGACACATGGGCACTGAGCTTGACACGTGGAAGTTCCAGGCGCATGGGCACTGTGCTAGGTTCATGGTCTTTGAGCAGAGTGCATGGCTCTAAACATTGCACCTGGGGCAGTAATATTCATTTAAATGCTTATGTGCCGTTGGGCTGTTGCTGCAGCCATGTCTTGGCAATGCTGAGATGCAGCCTAATTAAGACGTCTGGCCTTGTTTTTCCACCTTTGACTGCTCCAGAAGTTCAGCATGTTTTGCGTCTCAATAACAAGAAAACCAGGGATTATTGATATGGGGCAGAACTGGTCACTAGAATGCTATATGCCCCTGGGCTATGGCGGCCCCCATGTCTTGGCACTGCCGAGCAGCAACCGCTGACACTTAGCCTTGTTTTTCATACTGTTGAGTGCTTGAGAAGTTCAGCATGTCTCAGTAACAAAAGTCAAGAGAATATTGGGCTTGGGGTAGTTGAATTTAAGACTAAAAGATTGTCACTTCCACATTCCGTGACAACAATTTCGTCGAACTTCATTTTTTTCCTGCCACGTAGTGTTGTTGGTTATGTGAAAGCTTGAACAACGATACGGCATCTGTTGACATCACAGTTAATACATTATAGGAGATTTAACTGTAACGTATCATATTGGATGCGTCCAAGGAGCAAGTTGTTAAGTTTAGATGATAGTCATGATTTTTGTCCTTTTTGGCTTCTATATTAGATTGACACTTCACAATTGTTTGCAACAAATTTCATGATGAAGGGCAAAATACATGGGTAATGGATACTGGTGGACACATGCTCTAGATATTGCTCATAGGGTCTAAAGAAGGGCTATAGAACCTAAAACCTATTTGGTTCCCTACTTGGTTTAAGTTAATGATTGAAGTTTATCATTATACATCACACCCGAAGTCCTCAACATAAACTAGCATGTGTAAACACGTCTACATGTTAAGCTTTAACCGACCAAAACTAGCATCTGATGCATTCTCAGTCCATGTTCTGATTACTCGCTATTAGTGCTAATGTTCTTCTTGCTAATCGGCCAGTTACCATTCCCATCGGATTGCCTCTATGCAGATCCTGAGCGCAAGGTAATATGTTCCCACTAGAACTTTTGACATCTCCCTTCTATCTCAGGCATATGATGTGTTGGGTTTATACTACGGTTTTGGCAGGACGTTTTTCAGTCCAGCCAGTGTAATTACCTTTCCACAGTTCGCAGGAAATGACGCATATATGTTTCTACAGTATAAGGGATTTGGTGTTTAAAGAATTCACTGCTATATTACAGGCCAAGGTGTTCTCAAGGTTCGAGGCTCTGCAAAAAGCTGTAAGGAACTATACAATCGAAGCCACACCAGACGATAGAAGCAGTGTCTTGCAACAGGTTCGATCTATTTCCCAGCACTGGGGATTGTTATAAGCACGCGCATTCGTCATCGTCAATGCCCTGATTTTCCTTCTTCCCCATTTTATAGGGAGGCATGCTTGTCTTTAATGGGAAACAGCTGCTGTACGCAAGGAAAGACGAAGGGACTGGTGATCATGCACCTTTAGACGATATCTTCAACATCTGCTGCAAAGTTCCTGTTGCGTGAGGCTTCATTTCCATCTTTTGTTACACTGCCATATGCCTGATCCGAAATTGATGCCTGAGCGGGAGGCCTGTTGTTCAAGTTCGTCAAGTGCACTTAGAATGTCCAATGAGTTTCTCCTTACCAAGTATATGATTTGTATAGTTAGCTATCAATACCACATTCTTGCTTTCTGAGGATATTATTGCACGATATAGACAAATGTAGCTAACGTATGTCTAGAAACATGTAAGTGCATCCCATCTCATAATTCTGGTCCATGTTTGCTCATTTCACCAATTGGTATAACAATCTGTGGTGCATTCTTGAGCAAGTTGTTGCTGGAAAAAACTGTAGTCCTATTTTGTTTTGCTGTAGCTGAGAAACATATTCTCGTTTCCTCGTGAAGCCATTTCGAGACCTTTACCCTGTAATTGTGAAACTAACGAATATGTAGTCCACAACTGCTGATGCTTATAGAAATAGCTGATATCAACGCTTCGTTCAGAAAGAAAAAAAAAAAGTTTTGCGGGGCAGATTTTCTGAACTTTCTCATCTCGTGCTTCCTCTCTGGCTTGGATTTGCCTGGTGCTTCATGGCCCTGTTGGTTGTCGTTATAAAGCGATGAATGGAAACGTATAGAATTTGTTAAAAACGAATTAGTTTCGAAAATTATAATCTCTCCAAAGAGCTCTAAACAACTTGTTGCTCAAGCTTGTTTGGTAGTGGTGGTGTTCGAGCTAGTCTTGTGTATTTGAAGAGCTCTATTTGTTTGAAGCGCGAAACAGATTTGTTTAACCAGATGAGTCGAGCTGTAGCACTTGAGCCCATTCCTCTAGCGAGCTCGACTTACTTACACGTATAGATAATGTTACTTACACATACATTCACAATCTCATGAAATTCAAGCCTTAAATGTTTGAGAAGAATAAAAGAATTGTTTTACAGTATTGGAAATTCTATAAAAACGCAAAATTTGCTAAACAAAACATTAGTTGAACCCTTTTTGACTTTGTGATTTTAGCCTTTATTATTATTATTATTATTATTATTATTATTATTGATGTTTCTTCTCGCAATAATTGACAGATGGTCAAAAAGAAACTTCACACATTTACTTACCTCCCAATCCAATTCAATATTCGATGTATTTATTCTTATTTGTTGCTACTTTATTGCTACTTACTTCAGTCCTAATTAACCTGAAACACTAATATAATCTTTAAGTGCATGACAAGGCATATTACTTCGTACACACAACAAGGATTATAGGGGTTACCTGCCGCGTTGCTCGCGTTCAGAGATAATCCTCTCGCGCAGAGAGATCGTTACAAGGTACTCTGTCCTGCTTCAGTTTTCTGCCCTACTCTGTTCTTTCGTTATTCACGAGCATGAACTAAACTAGAAATTCTTGTGCATGTAAGACTGTCAAAATCTTGCACTGAAAACACTTTTTGGAGTTAAAATTTTCATGGTGTAAATTTTTTTCTCAGTTTCTTCCCCGTTTTTGGAGTTTTATAAGCGTAGCCTACGATGGAGTCTGAGCCAAGAAAGCTGTTTATCGGGGGATTGCCACGGGAGACCACTGAAGAGGCCTTGATGCTGCACTTCAATCAGTATGGAGTAGTGCAAGACTGTCAGGTTATAAAAGACCGAGTCACAGGGAAAGGAAGAGGGTTTGGTTTCGTCACCTTCAAGGACCCATCTATGGCTGACAGAGTCCTTTGTGACCTACATAATATTCTTGGCAAAAGGGTTAGACTAATACCCATATCTCTTGTCTTTTATTTATTTAGGGTTGTTAATGCTTTTCTGGTATAAAACTTGGTACTACTACGTTATAACTTCCTATAGTTTTGTGTCGTTTTTACGTCTTTAAACTTCTTCGGATTGTTTGTATGATGGGTGGGGATTTTTGCATATAGGTAGAGGTGAAACTAGCAATACCCAAAGGTGAGAGGCCCCAAAAACAATACTACCAAGGGTGCCTCAACTCTCTCCAGCAGCATAAAAATGGAGTATGCATGAATACATGTATTGGCAGCAGTGAATATAATAAGAAGATTTTTGTGGGCGGTTTGCCGCCTAGCTTGAAAGAGGAAGAGTTCAAGAATTACTTTCAGAAATTCGGGACAGTTGTGGATGCTTGTTTCATTTATGATAAACAAAATAATAGACCTAGGGGATTCGGGTTTGTCACGTTTGATTCTCAGGAGGCAGTAGAGAAAGCATTGCATGGGGGTTATCATGAATTGAACGAGAAGACTGTAGAGGTGAAGAGGGCTGAGCCTAAGGATCGGAATACTGGCTATACGAGTAATCGTGGTACTTACGATGCTGGATTGAACTTTGGTGGCTTTTGGGTTTGTCCTCTATATACTAGTCTGCCACCATATGGCATTCTTCCTGGGAATAATTCTGTAATGAACCCTCATCATGTTGGGGGTCTCCCTGGCGTATTTAATGGATTTGATTATGGGACATATTTGTGCTACGGGAGTCCTGAGCATTATCCTGCAGGTATCAGTAATGGTGCTTGTGACAATTGGGGCGCTAGCAGGTTTGCAGGTTTACAAGATGCCGCTGGCAAGTGTGTTAGGAAGAAGATGACTGATAATGCTTTGTGGTTAGAACCCAATGGCGCAGAAGATAAGGAGACACCCGAAGTCCATTCTATGCCTTGCAACAGTGGTAATCAGGAACCTGGGACATCTATATCCTACAGTAGCTCATATACAGACGATGATGGTGATACTGAGGTTCCAACACTTGCAAGCTTGAATCTCATAGATAATCCATCGAGTGTGCAGAGCAGCGTTTCGGAAAATCAAATGCGAGCTGATGGCCAAGTTTGTTCTTGTGACTCGAGTTGATCCTTTGCGACGTTGAATAAAGATTCAGGTCAGTAAATGCCTATACAAGTTGGTAACTAATGTGCTACATTTGTAACTATGTGACTTTGAGGGATGTCGTTACAGCTCTACTTGATAATGAACTAATAAGATCATAATTGAGCACTTTATATAAACCTCGAAAAGAAACTTGTTGTGACGTTGAGTTGTGGTGGACGATATGCAAGAAAGGTGAGTCAAGTATATGAGATGTATAGAAAGATGTGATGTGAATTACACTGAATAGGATGAGTCAAGCATATGAGAAATAGAAAAATATGTGATGTGAATTACACTAAATAGGATGAACTCCTACATTAGTCAACACAGAAAGAAAGATGTATAATGTAGGATGAATTTTTCGAGTGTATAGGTTGCATATTGTCCCACACTGTAAGAAATTAAGGAGGCCTATTTTGAAGGTTATGCAACACAGGCGCTTACTGGCCGCTTACTAGGCGGTCACGAGGACGTGACTTGGCGATGACTGGACAAGTGTCTAAAATGTTATTGATTTCTCTACACTTGCTTCTTGTACATACGAGGATGTTCTACAAAGTTAGAAGGAAATTCTAGACAGTTAAGAGAAAGCTGTAAAAAGGTACGGAACCTTGTAATTATCTAGATATTGTTGGAAAGAGTAGGATCGAATGAATCCCCATCGTCCGTTGAGGAGTGGGAGTAATATATATAGTTAAGGCCATCACTTGGCCAAACCTCCTAAGCATTCTTGTACTTATACGGTCTCTAACTCTGGTTTCCTTTGTTTGATAAGCTCCAACTCTCTTTAGCAGCCCAACCCGAGGGGAAAGGCCGACTTAACATTTTAATGGGGCTTGAATTGGCTAAGTGCCCCACGGTTGGCTTAGGGAAGTCATAAGGCCGTGATAATATACTCTATATTTTTTGTATAGATTGCGAGCAAGACTTGAGGCCATCTCTATCGCTTCCCATCTGCCAAATTTGTTCTTGAGTTTCTGATGTTTCTCTTTGACTCTAGCTCCAAATTTCAAGTTTCAAGGATTTGCAAAAAAGTCCATGCTGGTACTTTGATGACCATTAAATATGAGATTCTGATGGCCTCGCGCGTCAAAGAGCTAATGTCATTGGGTAAAGAATTTAGGTTAGTTTGACCTGTCTAGAACCGGTTTTTCACTATTGGAATTAGTCCGATATCAACTTAGGAATGATGATTGCTCTAAATCAATTTGTGATTGCTCTAAATCAATTTGTTAGAGAAGTAGGCTCACTCACAAAAAAGAGATACATGTCAACGATTTTGTACAACTGTACTTCGAATCCCTCAACATTTTTTTCAACTATTGGGAACACATTCATTCACTCACTTTAAGCTCTTTATGTACATAATCTAAGGTGGCCCTAAGCACTCAAGTAGTATCAAAATATTTTCAGGCACCACCACATACATATATCTTGTACCATCTGTATCGGCCTTTATTTATGATAATCCAGTGATCCATTCTTGTGATCAAGTTTAAACTATACATTATGTGTGATCTGGCAACTCTGTTGAAGTCTCAAATCTTTTTACGCATATATCTTTTATGAAGCTTTTAATTCGTTTTTTGTACATTAGTTACATTTGAGTGCTTTTATATTTTTGGAAAAACATAACAAAATGACCAAGTATTGACACATTACGAGATGGATGCAGCCTGCAGGTCTTCTCAATTATTTTTCAGATCTGAACTCTCTGTTCAACATTCATGAAGTGTGAGTGAGAAACCAATAGTTTCCGCTATGGATGGCTGCCATTTCCTGAAATAGCACCAACATGGGCGTGAACAATCACTTAGTGAATTTGTTAATACTTATGCTGCAATTCTGCATTTCTTCCATTATTGTGAGACATTGTTTTACTTTTTTATTTATTCTCTCTTCAGTGAGAATTCTTCAGCCTTGATCTGGTTTGTGTTAGTTTTCGTACACGTATATCTGAACAACATATTTTTTGTTGTCTAAATGCACCCTCATATTTGAAGAATATCATATCTTTTGTTGTCTAACGCACCAGATGTCCTGCTGCGGACCTCAAACTTGGGCAAACATCTGCGCATTTTCTCACAGCAGCTTGACTGGGGCAAGCTTGTTGCCTTGTTCAGTAAACAGTGTGCGCGCGGTTATAGAAAATAAAGGCGAACGTCGGTACACTTGATGAGGTGCATATCTGTTGTGCATGTATGAGGGTCCGGTCCTTAATTTTAGAATAGAGCGATCCAGTACAAAAGCCATCGTGCCATCATAGCTGAATACTTTGCCCTTAGCAAGCAAATTTGATGGACTCCCTTGAATATGAGATGCCTCGAGTTTTGCAATCACAATCCATGAAATTTGGTTAGTTATGGGTTATAAAGCAACACATATCACTTGCACAAAAAATGAACTGATCATACACTGTGTAATTACCAAAACATGTCTCAGATGTTAAGCATTCATGGAATCGATGGCTGTCATTTTCAATACATTCTGCGTCAAGTATGTACTGATGTTTACTCCCAATAATGCCACAAACATTTAGCTCTGTTTGGTTAAACTATTTCCCTGTGATGTGAAAGAGAAAGCAAAAGAAACCCATATTTACAGGGCCATTGTAGCAGACATGAAAGGCACCTCTTGTAATACAATGCGGGTAAAGAGAGAAATTTGGATTCTTCTTGAAAGGAATCCCACCAACTACTATTGGCAGATGTATTCAATGCCTTTCTTCAACAGAAATTTCCCTGTTCTCACTCTCTTCAAGACTCTAGAGGGGTGTCCTAGGACTGTGTAGGTATTTTGGTGATTGCCTTGAGCTGGCTGGATATGGTTCTTTGGGGTTGCTAGTTTTGCATGCAAAACCTTCTTTTTCTTGGACTTTTTTTCTCTGTTTGTGCTTGAAATTCTAGTGGGATATGCAAATGTTATGATGCCTGCCTTTTTATCACCTCATTGGCCCTTATACACAGTGCAAGGATATAAAGAGAACACCAACGTACAAATTTTTGCTTTGTACTATTTTATTTTGGCTGTGGATGGATATAGAGAGAATCTGAGGTGAGTATGACATGACACACATGCCTCAAGACTACGACATTTCAGAGTGACGGACAGTGAGAGAGAGAGAGAGAGAGAGGGTTAGGAGTTGCAGAAAACTTGGCAGGAAGAAATTTTAGATGGGGGGAACTTTAATGGTTGGGATAAGTCTCTCTCCAGAAAGGGTAAGGAGTTTAAAGGCCTTTTGCTCCCGTGCATACAGCAGGATACCCTCAGCCCTCTGAAGTCGTTCTCAGTTGGGTTGCTGTCCAAAAACTTCTTTTCTGTTGCCTGCTAGATTGCTTTTGAATCTTGTGTGCCCCCTTCCCCTTCTCTACATTTAAGTGCATTGCTATGCCAATAAGAAACAAGATTTTTAAATGCTCTTTACTTTATTGTAACATCCAAACTACAAAATGTAGACATTTGGGTTCAAGAAAATGTTTTTCTGTTCTTCAGTAGGCTTATGGCAGTATAGGGTGCAACCAGATCCGAACCAGCCCAAATAACAAAAGTATCTAGCTTCGGTTCGATTTGCGTCTAGGTTTGGAATTTTGAACTTTGTTTGTAATTTCACCCCAAAACCGAGCAAAGTTTCGGTTCATATTTCTGAAACCCACCTCTTTCTGCTTCATGTGAACCAAATTGACTCGCATGTACCCCCTAAAAGCCACACAAGGACTGTACTCAAATTGGGTACGCTTTAATGTAGTTTCACATGAATAAACACGTGTGTGGTGCTGCAAACATGATAGCCGAGATTGTTGTTTTGTTCATGGCTTTGTCCATATTGAATTCCATATGCAACCAAATAAACAGTTCACACGGGGAGCTAGCATATAAGCCCCGACTTAGACAGCTAAGCATATCCCCTCAAGCATATTCGAAAGCCTAGTCCTAAGCTAATTAAAAATAAGAATTAGGACGGACAAACCATAGATTCTCGAACTTGGGTCTTCCTTATAAGTTTGATCAGGAAACGTAGTTACAATACCAGGAGACTGGAAAAACATGAGTGATCACCACAAGGTTGTTCTAGTCACAGGCTGCGCCAGAGGAGGCATTGGTTATGAGTATTGCAAGGCGTTTGCCGAGCAAAACTGCCGTGTATTTGCATCCGATGTCTCCCAACGAATGCAAGACATGGCAGACCTAGAGGCGGACAAAATCGAGACGCTTGAGCTCGATGTCTCCTCTGACAAAAGTGTAGCGTCCGCTATGGAGTCTATAATTTCCAAATGTGGCCGTATCGATATCTTGGTGAATAATGCTGGTATAGGAAGTACCGGTCCTCTGGCCGAGCTTTCACTAGATGCTATCAAGAAGGCTTATGAAATTAATACATTAGGGCAACTAAGGATGGTGCAACAAGTAGTGCCTTATATGGCCTCCCAGCACGGTGGGAGCATAGTAAACATAGGGAGTGTTGTAGGCAAAGTGCCAACCCCTTGGGCTGGTTCTTACTGTGCTAGCAAGGCTGCCGTGCATGCCATGTCAAACACTTTGCGAGTCGAGTTAAGGCCGTTCGGTATAAACGTTGTACTAGTCGTTCCTGGTGCCATCAGATCGAATTTTGGAAGTAATAGCTCGGAGAGATTGGTGAATTATGATTGGAAACTCTACAAGGACTTCAAGGAGGCGATTGCTGAACGCGCTAGGGCTTCCCAAGGCGGTAAAGCAACCGATGCCACGGTGTTTGCACGACATGTAGCACAGAAAGTTTTGAGTTCTAGACCGCCTAAGCAAATTGCATTTGGTCACATGACTGGCTTGTTTGCCATGCTTTCGTGGTCTCCCCTTTGGGTGAGAGATCTCTTCTTTTCGACTCGATTTAAACTCAACAAAAAGGTGGTCTGAGGACACTTTTTTTATATGCTTTTACGTACTTTTTTACCTACCATGAGTACTAGTAAAATTGCATTACTCATTATGAATCTTGCAAATATTGTAGTCCTTCTCCCCTTCATCCCCACCCCCCTGCCAGTTAGGCTCCAAATGCATGTACGTAGTGCATAAATCGCAGATCCGACATTTATGAGAAGGTACTTAACAGGACAAATTTAACATGGTAGTTGAGTATGTAAGAGGATCCTCTTGATGTTGAAGTACGAGGGTTAGTGATCTAGATCCTTGGTAGTTTGGGGCCAACACTGTAACTACACGGGTTTCATCTAGCAGTTAAAGAGGTATAATTTTTGCTGTTAGAATTTCACTTTATACGACACGTGAACAGTTGTTACTGCTAAAATAATCACTAAACGCTGCTGTAATGAGCTTCAAGGCATGTATTATAGACGCTTTCCTTAAGACAATTTAGCCCCCACCACTTTTGGTATGCACTAGGGTTACTGGCGACTTTGTCGACAAGATATAGTGACCAGGATGTCTGGACATTGTTATAGCGCGTAAGCAGTGACTAGAATCTATTTGTCAAGAAACTGTATGGAAAGCAGAATTTCGAGCTTTGGTGCGTGTCTAAAATGGCAGCAGAATCAGCCATTTTGTAGACTCACTTGTGCCTGTTCTATATGTGATTCGCCTCTGGCTGTTAGATCGACAAATCACCTGATCTGATGGTTCAGATCTGACAACTATTTGTGTTTGATAACACCCATTTTTATCGACGTAGTAGCCTGAACTGAAAATATTTGACACGCCCTTGTGATGATGTCTACGAAGGCATCAAAGCGCCTCACAACACACTTCCACGGTCAAGCACGCGCCCACACGATTGCTCATCACGGAATACCCACTCGTATACCCATTTCTCTTTCTTTTTCTCTTCGGATTCAAGTTCCTAAAACATTTTTCGTCTTCTTCCTGTAAACATGAAAGAGGAACCCAAAGGCACAAGCTTTTATTTTTGGAAACTCCATTTGGCTGGCAAAAGTCTCCGGTGCAGGTCCGACCGATCCTTTTGTATTTTGGACATAGTAATTACGCTGTACACCCTTCGAACAAAGGGATAGGCTATTTTCAGTTTCTAATTTGCTTCTTCGCTCCCTTGTCACTAAAGTACATTTGTAGCGGAAAAAAAGAAATTCAAAAGCATACAAGTGAATGAAAATATCATTTTTCCATAACAAAACCAACAATATTTTGGAAGTTCATTGGCGATTTTACACAAACCACTATTTTCACACATCATCGATCATTTTGTTAAGAACTTTAGCTCATTGGATAGTTGTTTTTGTTCAGTAATTAAACTAGAACGTACTGCGCATTTCAACCCCCGATAGAATATACTTTATGATTATGTAGTCTTTGTGGTGTTCCCATCCGGGAGGCATAACGGGTCCTGAAATGGTAAAAGAGCCAAAGACATTTGGGCAAAAACTTATTGAGAAGGCCCTTATAAAGCAATGCACTCTTCCACCAAAAGAATGGTGAAATTGAAAGAAAGCAACTTATGCTGAGGTAGCAGAAAACCCTTTTGCTAGGCCATTCACTATTTTAGGCAAACTGCAAGTGACCCTCTTGTGGTTGGGTGAATTTATTCATCATTACTACAATCTAAAGGGGCCTCCTCCTTCCATATCCCCCCTATTTTTAGTTCATGGTACATCTCTTTCCCTCCCAATTCCCAAATTCAACCCTTGTTTTCTTTGGGACCAAATCATTCCCATTGGAAGATCTGTCTCCATGAACTTTGTCATGAAAAATCTTATGCAACATGGAATTGACGTCCAGATGATGAGAGTACATTTCGAGGAAAGGCATATATTTATGGATCATTGGTACTAAAAATTGCTCAACTCGGCTAAGTTTAACTCTTGCTGCTTTCGAAGTTTAATCCAACACATTATGTAATGGTAACATACAGATTTTGGAGTATAGAATTTATGGGGACGAGATCAGGATGCTCTCTTTCTATCACCTATTCTCATAAGGTCAAAATGTTCTTTTTTGAGCTTCTTCATAATGATCAACAAATCAGGTGACCCACCTCTCCCTTTTCGGTCTGGAAGTTCTAGTGTTTAAAACTTGTACTGTATTGTAAATGAACGTATGCATATTTGCTTCAGCTTATATTTCTCTTTGAACATTCTATTGCTAGAGGCAAAAATAAAATTACCGCGGTTAGCGATTTACTTGTTCATGATTGTGTTATATGCATTAATGGATGTGTATGGTTGTAGCGACGTCGTTATGAAATGTGTCAACATTTTGTCCTTACTTCCTTCTTTAAATTATAATATAGGCCTAACAATTAACTAAAATGTAGATCAAATGATGTGGTTCAACGTAATTTATGTCTCAACTTAAATATTACAAACGCTTGATTCTCTGTTTTGAGAAAACCATTTGAATCGTTTGACATTACTCTGATTCTTAGCTATGTTCTAGAGGAAAATTCAACATAGACAATCAAAGCCTGAAAGGGGACAATGCTGGGATTGCTGGCTACGATATCGCCCATATATTGATTGACTACGCCAAGCAACAACTTCGACAAGAGCAGCAAAGTTAAAGCTCAAGTTTGAATCTGCTCCAGTCAAACTGGAGAGTTATTGCTTTGAGCTTCGCCTGGACCACGGACCAAACTGCTAGTTGGCTTTGTCTCATAACACAGAAACTTTATACACAACACCTCGATCATGTAGCTTTAACTATGCCTTTACAAAACTATAACAACATTTTAGCATCAATTTCCAAAAGGTGTGGCAAAATTTTGTATCTAAAAACTGTTGTTCAGGCACAAGCCAAGTGGCCACATAGGCTGTTAGATACCTCTGGTCCTTGAGCTGCGTTAAGTAGTCGCTAAGGACAAGGCTCGGAACAGAAGGCTACGTACTGCTTGTGAAGTGACCAGATTGCGCAGTTTTGTCTTGTGCCTCGTGAGAAATCTATCTAAGCTCCTCTGCATATGACTGTTAAAAGCAAGGCTATCTAGCTTGCCCATTGATTGTTATATCATGTCCTAGTTATTAGCCAACTGACCATTCCTCTCCACCCCCCCCCCCCCCCCCAGATAACCCACCATAATGAGACGGAGCTTTTGACTTGGGGAGTTCGTTTATAAAGTAGTACTGCTATTTGTTATCGATGTATCTCCAGAATTAATTACCCCCGTAAGAAAAGAAGATGTATCTCCGGATTTTGAGCTTTACTTGATGGCACCGTGTTCTTTTTTGAGACTTGAAGAGTAAAGATCTCGAAAAATATTTTTTTTTCTCCAATTATGCTCAGCATATACACGCTATCATAACTTACAATAAATTGTTTTAAACTGTGGGTATAACACCTCTCTATTTGCTTGCCCAATTCTTTGTTCTATGTTAATGGAAGTGCTTCTTTATCAGAAAAGGGAAACTAGATGTTAGTCCTCTTGGTCTGACCAAACCAGTCTACACCAAAGGCTGAGGATTTCTTTGTTAAGGGATGATATTCAAAAACTGTCTCTTGGCACTTACATACAGTGGTTGAATATCTGTATTTAAGGTAGGGTCTATTTGACACATTTTGCAACTTCTTTTTTTCCTCACTAAATGGTCTTAAAATTGATACAGGATGATTGAATAATTTTCTACCGTTTTGATTTCAGGCCCTTCTTATTACAAGGGGGTCTGGTTAATAAGATTGGTTCAAGTCAATGGTCTCAAGGAGTTTAGGAATATGCATACACAAGCAGAGCATGTAGAAAAGAAAGAAAGAGGAGGGGGGAGCGGAGGGGAGGGGAGGGGAAAAGCAAAAGAGAAGAGGTCTTTCTCATGCACGGATCCCAATGGAATGCAGGAAGGATGCCAAGCCCCAGCATTTGCTTGCTGGAACTCATTCTTTTTGTTCAGTTTAAAGGACTTGCTTTGTTCTCTTTAGAATTCTTTTCACAGAGAGTGAGAGAGGAAAGGACCAGAAGAGATTCATCAATGAGTTTGAGGGCTTTTCTTTAGATTGATGGTAAGATATTGTTCCAAAGAGTCTGCAGCTAGAAAACAAAACACCTCAGTTTTAGAATTGGAGGGAAAGCGAAGAGAGAGTGAATCAGATATGATTAGTTTATTTAGTGTTTCCCAATGATTGAGTTCCCTCTGCTTTGCTCCCAGAAAAAACTTGCTATATAGAAGTCTCTCTTGCAAAGTTGGAAAAGGGTTTCATTTGCTTTGAGAGAAAATGAAGTCCATGAGCAATGATGGTAATAACAACAAGAACAATAACAGCAACTGGTTGGGTTTCTCTCTCTCCTCTCACTCTCGCATGAACAATATTGCTATGGAGGGTCAAGGTCAGGGTGGTCATTCTTCACACACTCATCAGCCTTCCTCTGTTTCAAATGCAATGATCCCAACAACCTATTTCCATCTCCCTTCTCAGTTCAACAGCATTTATTCTGGAATCGGGAGTGAAAATAGTGACTTCTGCTCGCCCCTGTCTGTGATGCCACTGAAGTCTGATGGTTCGCTCTGCTTAATGGAAGCTATGTCGAGGTCACAACCTCAAGGTAGGATTTTTTTTTCCCCTTTCTTTTATTGCTTAATAAATTGGAAAATGTACTTGTTTGCTTAGTTAAGTTTGTGACGCTTGGGTCTTTTTGACTTGTTTTTTATTCTCGTGAAGGACAAGGGATGGTAAGTTCAACTCCAAAACTGGAGGATTTCTTCGGAGGTGCAACAATGGGGTCCCATGATCACTATCAAAGCAATGAAGGCAGAGGACTAGCCATGGCTCTTAGCTTAGACAGCATATACTACCACCAAAATCCAGACCAGGCCCAACAGTTCCTAGATTACTCTGATCCATTTAGAGGAGGCCATGAAGCCCAAATTGAACAACACTGTAACAATCTTGAGATCCCAACAATGGTACTGGATGATGACATTTCTGGTATGAAGAACTGGGTTGTTTCAAGAAACTACCCTCCAACTGGTGAAAATGGGGGAGACTCTGGAATTGGTGCTGCAATGGGGTATGGGGGGGATTTGCAGTCTTTGAGCTTGTCCATGAGCCCTGGTTGTTCCAAATCAAGCTGTGTCACTGCTTCGCAGCAAGTCTCACCTTTGTTGAGTGATTCTTTGGTACTGGATACAAAGAAAAGAGGGTCTTTGAAGGTTGACCAGAAGCAGATTGTTCACAGGAAGTCCATTGATGCATTTGGGCAGAGAACCTCTCAGTATAGAGGTGTTACAAGGTTTCTTTGATACCCTTAAGCAAAATATTAACTACCTATTAATTTGCTATATCCCACCCCTTTCTCTTTAAGTCTCTTTTTCTTAGTCCACCAACACTAAGTTGCAAAAAACATGCAGACTTCCCCCTACCTTAACTATGCTAATGGATGCGGGGACCGATTCCATGTCTCTTTAGTACAACGCCTAGAGATTTTATCAAGTGAACTAGTTCGCACCTGCTTCTGCTTCCAACTTCACTTGTTTCTACAAACTCTGTTTTTCTTTGTTTACTCTTATGACCATAGGTTTTCTTTGTGAATCTAATGTTATTCATCAGACATAGATGGACTGGTAGATATGAAGCCCATTTATGGGACAACAGTTGCAAGAAAGAAGGCCAGAGCAGGAAAGGAAGGCAAGGTTCGCAGATAAATACTTGATCCATTACATTGCAATGTTAAATCTTCTGGTTCTTGGCCTCACAAGTAATATTTGTTCTAACAATTTTTTCTGGTCTTCGTTGCTGATGTCGTGGTGCCAATCGATTAAAACTGTTTCAGTGTATCTGGGTAAGACACTCGTGGTTTTTGGTTGAGCATAAAACATTCATATACCGTTATTTCAGTTTTCATCATGCCACTTATGGTTCAATCTTGATCTCTAGGGGGTTATGATATGGAAGAAAAAGCTGCAAGAAGTTATGATTTAGCAGCACTCAAGTATTGGGGACCTTCTACTCATATTAACTTTCCGGTAAATTTAGAGTACTCAATGCACCCATTAATCTACTCGTGGTAATGTTATATGAGATTTCAAACTCTTTAAATTGCAGCTGGAAAATTATGGACAAGAAATTGAAGAAATGAAGAACATGACCAGACAGGAATATGTTGCTCACTTGAGAAGGTAAAATCATTTAGATTACATTTTGATTATTTGGTTCCCTAAACTCCATGTGGATGTCCAGTTTCATCTCTATCCTACACTTTTCCAGGAAAAGCAGTGGCTTCTCTAGAGGAGCTTCAATGTATAGAGGAGTAACAAGGTCTTATGCTACTGTGCTTATGCATGCTTCTTTTTTCAGTTGAATGGAAAGTTTGACCAAATTTCCTAGAAATAATCTATGTTGTTGCTTTGATCTTTAGCAGACATCACCAACATGGCCGTTGGCAAGCCCGGATCGGCCGAGTAGCTGGAAATAAGGACCTTTATCTAGGGACATTCAGTATGTTTTTTCATTTTATCATTTTTTATTCGGCATATTCTCCTTATCTGAAAATAGCTTCACCATCCCATTCTCCTTTCAGTATGATGTGTCTTATATTTCTTTTGGAGTGACTTAGGCTTTGGCAATATGCCATTTCATTATAAAAAGGAGAACTAGGCAAGTAGTCTCAGGCTAAACTCTGTCACTTGTATTAATTCAAAGTCTACTCCGAGCCGCTCTGGGAATGCGCAAGGAGTGCTGATTGTCAGAAGGACCAAGTTTTTATGGATAAGGCTAGGTCTCTAGGCATCTTTTGTCCTTGCTGCCTAATCCATGGCTCATTTTGGGGGTTTATGTCTTGCTAGTTACAATACAAAAGTTCCCTGTTTATACTATTGCCAGAGCAGAATTCGCTACTGCCAGGGTGACTTTTGCATCAGCAGTTGTACATTTGCTCCAGTAAAAATATTAGCTGATTTTTCATTATTGCCAGAGCACAACACTTAAGCTAATGCTTTAGAAGCTTCTACTAGCTGCCTCAGCAGTAGTCCATTTGCATTAGAAACTTGCAATTGCTCTTTAGGAGATTTTACGTCTCTCATTCTATTTCTTGTCATTGCAATTCCAGCTACCCAAGAGGAAGCTGCTGAGGCCTACGATGTGGCTGCAATCAAATTTCGTGGAACAAATGCAGTAACAAACTTCGACATCTCAAGGTACGACGTGGAAAGGATCATGGAGAGCAATAACCTACTTGCTGGGGAACACGCTAGGCGAAATAAGAAGGTAGAATCAAGTAATGTCAACCTTCTCAATAATAACCATAACGTCCAAACAAATTTTCCTGAGGAGAACAAGGAAACTGTTGTATCCGACTGGAAAACGGCCACCATGAGCTTTCCAGTAGCCTCGCATGATGTAATTGGGATGGAAGCAAGAAAATTAGTTCAGCAAGCGGCAGATGAGACCGTGGAAATGGCCGCCACAGGCCACATGTCGAATGCTTCTTCCATGGTTACTAGCAGCAGCTTGAGCAGCTCAAGAGAAGACAGCCCTCACAGCCTGCCAATGCTTATGGCAATGCCCCTATCAGCAAGCAAGTTCCTGGGTGCTTCCACAAGTACTGCATTGAATCCTTGGATTTCATCTCCTGCGCAGCTGAGACCTCGTGTGCCAGTTTTCGCTGCATGGACTGATGCATGACAGCATTTTCATGAAATCACTAGTTAATGGAGGGGGACAGATTGGATTCATGTGGGGATCTTCTCTTTATTTTATTTTTTCCTGTTCATGAAATTGGTGGTTAATTAGTTGTGGTGTAGGTGGGACCTGCCTGGTCAAAAAGGTTCCAAATTTTCTAAGTGAAGATCCTAGTAATGTATGTTATCGAAATCTTGAAAGAATTGTTGGAGGGAAGCTTAAAGGAGAAATGATGATTCTTCAAGTTCTACGAAATGATCTCGGACAATATATGCATATGCTATGATGACCCAATATGCAATTGGCTTTATAGCTTCCATTTGTCCAATTTAAGTACAGAACCAGCTCAGACGGAGTGCTTATCAATGATGCAAAGATAGTCTTTGCTAGTTGCCTTTGACCATGACACGCATAAGTTGTCTGTTCTTCTTTAGTTAAAAGGATATTGATAACTTATTTATCTGAAAATTGCACCACCCTTGCATCAATGTACTAGTTAGTTGCCGAGGAAGCCGAAGCTCTAGCAGCTTATTAGCCATTCGCACAGCTTTGAAGCAAAGGAAGCAGTTCATAATTATAGAAGGAGACGCTGCAGTAATCGACAACCTGCTTCTGGACCAATTTTTAATCCCAAACTGGATAATCAAATCTATCATTGATGAAGCCAGAAGGCTGCCAAAGTTATTTTCATGCTGGGACGGTTAATAATTCCCCAGGTCTGCCAATCGTGTGCAGCTCATGATCTAGCTGCTCAAGCTTTTTTTTTTGTAACCATTTTGACTTTGTTTCCTCCTCTTCCAGTCTTTTGTTAAACATGGAAGAAGATCGGAATAATGATGCAACCTTTTGTATCTAATAATTTTAAATCCGTCCTTTCACCCAAAAAAAAAAAAAAAGAAAGAAAGATACTAGTTAGGGTGTAACTACAAGGACGACGTTTAGACGAGCATGCGGGGTTATTATCATTTCAAATAGCTTTGGCTTTACCAACGTACTTTTCCTTTGAACAAATATAGACTACAAGTTCACTCCTGAAGTCGCAACAAGTGTCACGTGGACGTTTTTTTGACCATTGCGGATATGCGTTAAAAGCGATGCCTGTTTTAGATGGTTTCACTGGCTACTTCAGCCTGTTTTATATTACTTTGATCAAAGTTATATGTGCTTCAGCGATGCTCTTAACCTATAATATACAAGTGATTTTGAAATTATACGTTGTAATTGTGCCTTTTGTCTCTCTCTTTTCTTCTTTCCCATTTGATTCTGACGTACCGAGTAGTGCTAGGTCATAAAGATTGTGGTTGATGCATCACATGATGAACGTGGTACAAGTTCTATTAAACAAGGAAGTTAGGATACAATTTTTCATAAATTGTTTTTAAATATTTTTAGTGACTTTTATTTAGTGACGCTAAAAAACTGTTGCTAATAATTGTCTTTGAAAGTGTTAGAAGAAAGACCATTAGAAATATTTAGCGACTATTAATTGTCGCTATATACAGGGTTGAAGGATACAACCCAGATAGGTGCCAAAGTTTGTTCTTATTCTTATGCAAGGAAAAACAGTAGTTACTAATTAAAGTGTGGTCAAAGGAAAGATTTCCCCGGGTGAAAGTTGCAAAGAGATGCATGGTTGTCAATTAGCATGACATAAAGGTTACTAACAACATACCAAAGATTGTCACGTAAATCAATCATAATGTTCCCTCCTCTAATAGGATGCAAAGTTAAAGTTCATGTCGTGGTTCGTATATATACTCTTTCTCAAGCTGTAACAAACAAGGATGAATAGCAACACTAATCATGATTATGTCTTTGGAAAGTTTTTAAGATTGAGCAGTAAGGATTCCTTACAAACATGCATGCACGTGTTCAAACAATTATAGTGATGCAGTTGTTGCTTGAAATTTGTTCGTCGTCAAGAGCATAACTTTAGGACTTCGCCAACAAAATTACTAACATAGGGGTATCCTGAGTTCTATCCTTCCCATGCGTGCGCGCACGTGCATCCAGGCGGTGCTTGCTGTTGCACCAGGTGCATGTACGAGAGAACTAGTAGATCGCATGGAGTCGACGAATGTGGTGGGTTCATTAACAATTGCGAGAGCTTACTCCGCTGTTCGTGGTACGTGGTTCCAGGTTTCCCCTAAAGAACTCGAAGTATCACTTGTTTCATGAGTAGGCATAAATGAAGTAATATGTGACAGGATGGTATATTGTGGTTAGGAAAGGTAAGGGGGTTTCATTTCCAACTTTTTATAAAGAAAAATATTGAAATAAAAGAGTGTGCATCAGTAAGGCATCATGAGAATCACATGTAACTTTGTAGGACTGAATCATGATTGAAACATGGATCAACAGTCCAAGGAGGAGTGAAATTGGAAGAAGAATCATATGTTGTCGGCATGCACAAGAAATATTTTTCACCCCCGAAGTTTTTGCAGATCAAACCTTAGAAACCATAATTTATGAAGGTCATATTATTTTTTCGAGACAAGAGGATCATATATCGCGAAAGGAGAGAATGGCTTAATGCGTAGCAAGATCCATGCAAATTTAAAACATTTGCAACGTAAATGTATGATGATCAAACTGTTTTGTTGATGAAAGGTAGATCTTGTCTCGAAGCATCAATTTGGCACAACTTTAACAAGAATTGATCCAAAGGATTTGAAGCATTTGCTACGCACTTAGGCAAAGAAGGCGACTAAGAGGCTGAACCCCTCGAACCATTTATTTTGCACCTCATTCATGTTTGTTCACTAATTTTGGCAATCTAAAAAGTCTTGAAGTGCAACTTTTAAGGTAAAGTTCAAGTTTTGTACCGCAATGAACATTCTTTTAAAATAAGATCAATTTTTTAGTATATCCATGAAAAAGAATCGAGTGAACATGCACGCGCGTGTGTGCTTCGTGTTATCTTTGCCAACGACGGAGATCAATTTAGAGACCTATATTGGTTGAAAGTTGTGATGGTACGGAAAAGTGTTCGATGCTACGTGGAGGTGCCACAAAGGATGCAGTCTGAGTCAGCTTCCAGGTAGGCAACGTGGGAGACAGCAAGGACGGCGTAAGGGCTGAGAGCAAGGCTCCCCAGACAGGCCGCGAGGGCTGGCAGTGCTGCGCAGGCAAGGCAAAGACGAATGGGGCAGGCGACCGACAATCCCAGCTAGGGTCAGCGTCAGGGGTGCAGCGCCAAGAGTCCGGAGACGGGAGTCCAAGTGTGTTTCTCTCACTAGAATTCCAGAGAGAATGTCTTTTTAGAAAGAGAAAGTGAAAAGTCCAAATGAGAGAAAGATCCTTGAAAAAGCTCCAAAGTCCACTATTTATAGGCAAAAATGTGCATGTGTCATAAGTTGACATGTGTCACCCCCTGGGAACGACACGTCGCCAGGGGGGCCAAAACACTGATCCTCCGTTGGGACTGCCGGTCCCTAAGTTCGTGCTGCCCTGCCCTTTGCGACATCTCTCTGCCTGTCTGAGGAGACTGATCATGCCGCGGTAGCATGGTCAGAGTAGCCCGTTGCCCCAGCCTCCAGTCCAAGCCCTTACTGAATCCCACAGGCCTGGCAGCGGTGGGGAAGACCCGACGCCCAGCTGCCAGGTGGACTAGGCAAGATGCCCTTCCGAAGACCTGCTCCCATCTCGGAGTGACCCGGGGGTCATAGTCCTTAGGGGTGCCGACGCGAGCCCCCAGTGCCAGAGCACGTAGGCCAGTCACGCAGGCACCCTGGCGGAGATAGTGTCCTGGAGGAGTCGCCTATCCCGTAAGCACATAACATGATTGTGGCGCATAGGCGCGGTGCCTACAGCACGAGACATTAATTGTGGCGCATGGGCGCTGTGACAACTGTCGCGAGTCCTTACCTGGTGCCGGGGTATTGTAATGTGACAGAGAGCGTCAGGGGTCGTTGCGTGGATGGCGCGCGACTGTGAGCGACGGTCGTCATGGCGACAGAGCGGCCACAAGCGACGGTCGTCGTGACTACGAGCGACGGTCATCGCGACGACGGAGCACGGCCGAGAGCGACGGTCGTCGTGACTATGGCGGAGCGCGGCCGCGAGCGACGGTCGTCGTGATTATGGCGGAGTGTGGCCGCGAGCGACGGTCATCGCGACGAAGGAACACGGCCGAGAGTGACGGTCGTCGCGACCACGGCGGAGCGAGGTTGCGAACGACGGTCGTCGGTCGTCGATCGTCAAGGCAGGTGGCCGACCCCCTGGGATGGCCGACCCCCAAGGTCGAAGGAACGCCGAGGTCGCTTCACGAGCGGTTCACGTGACTTGGGCATGCATTGCTTTGACCGGCTCTTGAGCGTTGAAAAGTTGACCGCTGACTGGGTGATGTGTCGCGCAAAGTGGGTCCCTTAGCGGGTCCTGGGGGCGACCAGAATAGGGTATGAACAAGTTGCATACCCAGACTACCATTCGAGAGTCTGGAGGGTGAATTTTTGCGCTTTCCAGCACATTACAGCAGGATTAAGATTTGACCCCAGAGGGACATTTTGGCGACACCGGTTTTGTTTCGCCATGCAGCTTGATTCATATGTACTACATATATAACTGCAAGGACAGTGGACGCCGAATACATGATTAGATTCTGATTTTTTGTAAATGCTAATTGCCAAAGCCTAAAGATTAAAAGCTAAAACACTTGCAGAGAGTTGCCATCCGGTCATATCGTATTAAACTCATAGGAGTCTTACGTTTGTTTTTGGCATCGAATAGTAGGATTGTAACTTTGTATGTACTAATTCTTTTTCCATCTCTAGGAACAAGTTTGCGGTGGAACTTGTGTGATATATATATATATATATATATATAGTTTGGCTGAGATTAATGGCTAGAATCCCCTTTCTAGTAGATGGCATTTCATGTCGCCATGATTATGCTATCAAAGGGGCAACCAACATTGTTACTAACAATACTTAGCAATAGTTTTTGTAGTGGGAACCATGCATGCATGGTTGCAATCAAACTTCTTTTCTGTAGATGATGCCGATGGTGAGAGGAGATAAAACCCACGTCTTCTTTCTTTTGAATTTTATTCTTATCTTCTAGTGACAACTAATGATCTTCGCTTACCAGAGATGATCAAAAAAAATTTTGCCAAAAACAACTGACGAAAACTAGAGAGGCGAAGGCAGCAAGTAGCACAAGAAAGCACGTGCCCACCTGTTGCCATCCGAATCAAACTATACTTCACGATGGTGCTTCTCCCTCTCAGCACAGTCGGCATACTAATGAAGACAATTGCAGGTAATTGTTCACCACCACCTGTCGTTTCAATATCACTACTACGTGAACATCTCTCCCTATTGCCTCAGTAATCATACTTATTCTAGTGCTGCGTACAGACCAAACTCCCAAAAATATCAAAAAAATTTTGGTTCTTGGAGTTAAGTTCTCTTCATCAAAATAACACTGGGTCTTGTAAGTTCTTATGTAGGAGAAACTTCCCTACATAAGAGAAACTTCCCACAGTGCCCTCACACAAGAAAGATATGTAGGAGAAGTGCCCTCACACAAGAAAAATATCCGGCTCTGCCTTTTAGTTCGGCAAGTTTTCCACGGCTAAATTATTTCGCGTAGTCAAGACATTTGATTCCATGTTGAGCATGCAGGTGATAACAAGACTACCTAAAATTTGCGTGCTTGGCTGCTAACTTACCTAGGAACTTTGTAAAGTTCAATAAAATGTTTCCAAATTATTTTGTTGTTTTATTGTCATCAAGAGCAGTTCGAGTGGTTTTATCTGGCCTACGATTATCTCATGCGTTTCCTCTTTTTATATTTGACTAGGTATGAAAATGCCTCTTGTCAATTCTACGTATAATTTCTTTAATCATTAGAAGTTGGTGGCTGAGCTCCATTTGCCTTTTTTGCAAAGACCCATTTGATATTTTTTCTGTTTTGTCCCGATATTGAAATCATTCTTTAATGTTCTTAGGGTAATGAAGCATGGTTTTGTGTACTGATGGTTTACCTAATGAAATTGTCATATACAGTACGTTAATGCTTTATTAAATCTTTATGAGTCTTATTTAGGGTTTAAAAGGCACCCTTTTCATGTAATTTCAATTTAACTTGATATGAGAAAACTGAACCAAATTGTATAGAGGTTTCATCGTGGTTAACTAGTTGTAGATTGATGGTATTATTAATCTGCTTCCTGTGAAAACCAAACTGAAAAGTTTGGGCTTGAATTGATGTTAGGGTTGTAGATAACCAAGCTGCATGTTTGTATTAGGTTGCATGTATTCACATTGGATTCTTCCTGTATCGATCTCTCTGTTGCGTGCTGCAACTGAGTAATTTCTTTCCCTTAAGACTTGTATGGAGATGTCCTCAAATTGCCCTTCCTAGCATTTGGATTGGGGAGACTTGTGATGTCCAGGCTCATCAAGAACCTGATTGACAATTCTGTTCGTCCTTAAATCACAGTTATACTTTAGCTAAAGGAAATGTCTTTGAAGAACCACAAGAGCAGAAGCTCAACAATCCATATACGAACCTAACAGTTAGGAAGTGCTAACATTACGATATAAGCTGCTCCTAGCTAGGAGGAAGGGAAAATAGACTTAGGGATACCCCAGTGTTTACAAACACTCAAATTCTCAGAGGCATTCGAGATACGTTGCTCCACTGCATAACTTTTGCTTCCAACACTTCTTCTATCCTGCTTAAGATGATTGCAGTTGCAATTTGGCTGTGCTTGAAGATAGAACTGTTTCAGGCCAACCACAGAATACGTACAGCAACAGCAAAACCAAGCTTTCTTAGCTTGACCCATTAGAACAAGGAATTTGACCAGGCCACTTGCTCCCAAGGCATCTCATTAGTCAGTACTAGGTAGCAATAGACTATGCAAACAGGTAAACCAAAATATCTTGGAGTGCGAACAAGCACGGAACAGATGGTCTAGAGTATTGTTCTTCACCGCATAATAAAGCACAAGTATCTTCAGCTATCTCCCCCAACGTTCGAATCTCGGTTCTTGCAAGCCAATCAAAAGATGAAGGAACATCTGGGAATGCTTCCGTTGATCCAGACGATAGAATATCATTTTCACAATTGGAGCTCTGTGCCTCACGTGATGCCGTATCGGAGATATAGGCAGGAGAAGGGAGAAGTGACATCGTGTTAGGAATATAGACCAACACACTTTCTCTTAGTAATTATCTACGAATAAATTTTGGCCGTTATCCTGGTCTCGTAGAAAATTTCCTTCAACCTTGTATATAACGACAATTAACAGTGGTATAAATGTTTGATGGCTTTTCTGTTAACACTTTCAATAACAATTCTTAATAACAATTTTTTAACGTCACTAAAGAAAATCATTAAAAATATTTAGCGACCATTAATTATCGTTATATAAAAAATAAGAGAAATATTTCTTTAACCAGGATAATAGCTAAAATGTTTTCATTACCCAGAGCATGTGGTTTCTTACGTTTTACAGGTATATATTAGTTTGCCCTGTGAGAGGAGAAAATATTCAGTGGCTGTCTAACACCATGTCATCAGCTTACATGGTGTTAGATTACCACTAAAAATTTGCCAACTAAGCAAGATGATCATTAAGTGGGGTAAGTATCTAAATTGATAGCAAACCTTAACCATGGTCAACCTTATGAAATACAAAAATTCAAACTTTCACCAAATATTTGAGGATCCCGCCCATCATTTTTCAACCTAAAATATATCAATTTCTCATCGTTCTCATTGTCGTCTCCTCTCTCTTTTCTCTTTCATTTTCATGAGACCCACCATTGCCGCCATAGCCGATTTATTCTCACGGGAACCACCATCTCCACTTAACCAATAAGAATGGGCAGCTTCCATCCCTGAACATCTTTCTCTTTCGTATCTCCTTTTGACTTTTCTTTCAGTTCTCAACTACAAACCAACATGTGATCATAGATGAACACATAATTAATGTATTTAGTAAAGCTAATATGTAAATCTTGAATAATTTATTCATTAATGCCAATATAAGAGTAAATTTAATATACAAACCTTGGATGATTGTAAAGCTCTTGAATAAATAACATTTTTAGAATTCAAAAGAAAATTCACAAATCAGTTGAAGCGAAAACTGAATGCAATCACTATCAATTTTTATTTGATTTCCACAATCTCTACAAGTATTTGCTTAAGATTTTATATCCAACATGAATGCAAGAAGTGGGTATCAGATTCAAGTAAACTCAAATAGTTAGAATGCAGAAAGAAGAGGCAATAAATAAGCTATAAAGAATAATTTCATGTACTCACATAAAAATTACACAATTTTTTGAACAAAAGAAGACCAATATACATGGGGTCCTAAATATCACAAAGAGTAACTGAACTATGGGCATCTAATCTAATCTAATACTACTAATAATAATAATATCATTAAAATGCTTCCGTCCCCCAAGACCTTGTCCTAAAGTTGAAAAGCAGGAAATGAGCCCGGAGAGAATGTGATGCAGCACTAAAATTGGAGTGGAGGATAAAAAATATGGAATCACCACGCTCAGGCCATTTTATTCCCCATTAGAAGGAATTCAGGGACCGCAAACCGTTTCCTTCTTCCTCACAAGAAATTGACGTGCCCACGAGGATGTTTCGATTTGCTCCGATCTTTATACAAAGCAAGAAGACGACAATTACCGTAGATATGGTAGATTGACGTTAGCAAAGTGGTGGTGTTGAAGTGGTGATCGGGATCGGCTTGTGTGTTTTAGGGTTGGAACTGTGGCTTTTGTATTTTGCATTTGTTTTATATTCTGTACTTTTATTATGGTAACCTTTAAACCATGGTTAAGGTAAATATTCAGTTGGATACTTGCCCCACCGACTGATCATCTTGCTTAGTTGGCAAATTTTTAGTGGTAGTCTAACACCACGTAAGCTGATGACGTGGTGTTAGACAACCACTGAATATTTTCTTCTGTGAGAGGGATGAATAAGGTGAAGTTATGACAAAAGAAAATGAAAAAAGACGGGATACTAAAAAGTTCTAAATAAATATGTTCTACGGAGTATGATTCTAGGAAAGGGGCCCACATATGCTTGTGGATCGTTCGACCCATTATATCCAAAAGAGTAGTGTTTCGGGTTGGTCTCGGGCCTGGCGAGTGTAATTGAAATGGGTCAAGTGGGCTGCATGCATGTGTGCTCACTAAACGGGCTGCTAAGCCCGTCCATGAGGTGGAGTGCGCCGGTTCGGGACCAAAGTGTCAAGTCAAGTGCGAGGCAAACATTTGAAGCTAAAACCTCCGAGTAATAATCAAATCCGAGATTAAAGAAGTACAAGAATACTACCAGACCAAAACAAACAAGATCTACATGACGAGTAGTTGCCTTTTAGTCTCGCAAACCTAATTAATGCCTTTTACGAGACAAAATCTTAATAATGCGTTTGCCACCCGAAGGTTATTCTGGCATTTCAATCACCATTCCACGGGGTCAGTTTCTAGTCTTGTGCTAATCAAAGGCCCCAAAAGGAAAAATTAAATGAGAAAAAAAGAAAAGAAAAGAAAGTGCATATTAAGATTCAGGTTTCGTTTGACAAATTTTATTTTTTTTAGTTTCTAAAAAAAAAATTAAAGAGCAGTTTAATTAATTTATTTTTTTTACAAAATTTTTTTTTTTTACAAAAACAAGTGAGTATTTGATAACCCAATTTATTTATTTTTTTGGTTGTTTGACAACCCAGTTTTTTTTTTGTAGTGGTTTGCGGTGACGGTGGCTGACGGTGGTTGTGGCTGTAAACGGCGGTGGTTGCCGGCCGAAGATGGCTGCTGGAGGTCACCGCTAGTAGGCGGTGGCTGCCGACAGTGGGAGGGTGGTGGTGGTCTAAAAAAAAAACCAACACTGAAAAAAAAACAGTTTTTGGAGTTTTTAAAAACAGTCTTGATTTAAAAATATAGTTTTTAAACTGAAGGGAAAAAAAATGGTTACCAAATGCAACTTTTTTATCCAGTTTTCAAAACTGAAAAAAAAAATTGTGTCAAACAGGACCTCAAATTTTCTGATTGGTCATAATAACACTACATGCTTACCATTTTGTCGTAGACTGTAAGGTACAATAAATTAGGCACACAACCGCAGATAAGACCAAGTGCAGATATCATTGATCTCATTATGAGTCACGAGGTTGAACGTTAGCCTATCAACCAGAATTACTTTGAGTTGTATTAAATTAAAAGTGTGAATGTATTTTAATCTGGTTATATGGTACTTGTTACTTAGTGCAACTATTAACAAAACATGCTGAAAAGATGAAACCAAACTTAATTTTGCAACATGCACACCAGATCATCAAGGCGAAATCAGATAACCCATTGGAGACTTTTGGCAAAAGTATTTTCATGTAGTATTTTATAATATCGGTTTGTTATCACCAAATACAATGATTTTAATGCCCAAGAATTTTTCAAGGGATAGAGGTTCAACTGTATTACGTTAGATATTGACATATTTTCCTAAAACTTTCACATTTGTATTAAACTTTAACCAACGTATTGATAAAAATTCTAACTCCACCACTGAAACGCAGAGTTGCAAAAATGTCTTTTGTAAAGGTATGTTCCACCTTTTACAAGATATTGGGTGTGTGTGTGTGTGTGAGAGAGAGAGAGAGAGAGAGAGTTGTGGGAGGACCTTGAACATTGTCTATGACACCACAGCAACCTACCACAAAGATGAGTTTCATGGATGGTAGCCCATTTGGATCATTCCTTCTCTCTTCTTTATTCTGGAAAGTTGGTTATACGTGTCTGAGTTGAGTTTGCAAATCGCCATCCTGACAGACCTGGTGAAAAAGGGTTTGTCGAGCACAATCCAACCAGAGTCCAATTCAAACACACTACTGATTTTGAAAGGTTGCATCATTCTCGAAATGAATCTGTCTATACTCCTCTCCATAAAAGCTTGATATTCTTGTCTTTCACTTTCAGGGCCCATTTGACAAAAGTTTCCCCATTTTATTGTGTGGATTAGTAAAGAGAAACATGTTGTGCGGAAGGTGATGTAATTTATTCATGATATATGTTGTGGGTTACTCTACTTCTAAATTCTTAAGAGATATGGTTGGTTGATCAAAGTTATTAAAATGGGATGAGCCAGGCTCCTGTTGGTGACATCCTACGCATTTTTAACAGGATTTGAGTTGGGAAGTTTTGACATGACGGTCAAGATTATGATGCTATTAGAGGGAGATAAAATTGGATTATGACGGGTGGAGTGTTTCGAGTGTTTGCACCACTTGCAGTTTAGGGTCAAAGCTGTGTCCTGTTTTTAGGATGAAATAAGATGAGATTCTTTTGCTATTGTAGCACTGATCTGGTGCTGAATTTTAATTGGGGCGTTTTTTTTTATTTTTTTATGGCGGATATGTTTTCAACAATACGTATAGCAAGACTTTGACATTATCATCAACGTTATAATCATGGCCAAAATTTGCAATGTTTGCTAGACGTGGCTCACACCCCAAATCGAAGGAGACTGGTTGTGTGGGGAAGATCACTTTCGAGTAACCTCTAACTTTTAGACTTCGTGTTTAGCAAAGGAGCTAGCTTTTCCCTTGCTAGAGGACTAAATAATGCTAGTTCGATACTAAATTTGCTTCAGATAAATAGTTCAGGCATAGTATCAGTGTAATTAAGAGACATGCTCAAAAGCTCGTTGTTCTTTTCAATTGGATTGTAACAGACTAAAGCATGGTTTCTTGGAAAGTAGCATAACTACTCTCCTAGCCAAGAAACTAATCTCTTGTTTATCTAGATAATTGAAAAGTAGGTTCACTACTCTTGTTTCTAATGATCGTACTCTTTTTTTATCATGGATGCAATTCTCCACTTCAAATAAAAAAAAGGAGCATTGTACTTCAAAAGTTATTATATTGGGGGAATCATTTGAGAAATTTATTCTAAATTTTTTTTTAATTGGGCTTGATAATTCATGAACGAGGAAGCACAAGTTCTGAAAATTGCGCCTACGTTTAAGGGAGTTGGAGAGCTACAAGAATTCATGGTCAAGTAGCGTCTCTTAGCCAAACACAATTTACCTAAATTTCAACATGACATCAATTTACCTCCTCCTATTAGGTCCAACATTCTATTTTTTGCAACAAGAACCCAGAATTCCATAGCTCGATAACCTTAATGGTACTTTATTTTCACTCTTCGATTTGGGAAAAACACGGTCAAACAACAATTCATGTGACCTTGCAGGTGATTAAGTTCTTTTAGGCCCCTCTAAGAGAGAAGAAAGTAATTCACAAGAAAATAAACGCGTTTGGCATATACTTTTCTTTTTTTTTCTTCAGTTTTAAAATTTAATTTTTAAAACATGGTTGTTTTTTAAAACTCTCATTTGGAGTTTTGAGTTTTGATTTTTATTTTTATTTTGAGACCAACACCACAGCCACAGCCCATCGTCACCTCCATGCCCCACCACCGTCACAGCAAACCACCACAAACAAATTCAAAATAAAAATTGGGTAATCAAACACTCATTTATTTTTGTTAAAAAAATAAAATAAAAAAACTAAACTGATTATTGTTTTTATTTTTTTGAAAACAGAAAATCAAAACTGTAAGCGTTTTCGAACGCTACCTCAGTTGTCCTAACCACAATTTGGGTTCCAGCAAGTTGCTCGTATGGATATGTTTCTAGTAATTCCCTCTTGATTCCAAGTGCCACAAAAGTATTAGTATGTCTTTAATTCAAGAAATCCTTTCAGTTCAAGGCTCCAGACTTAAAAGAAAGTTATGACATTACAAAGCCCAAACTAAATGGATAAACTCCTCAATTTTGTGAGAAGCGTCTGTTATTTAAATCATAATAATCTCTCTATCCACATATAGTCATTGCTACCTCCGGATTTATATATATACTGTAATAATTGCGGTGCATATTTCTGTGATCCGGAATTAGGCAAGTACCCAAGTCATCTTTACCTAACAGCCCTTCAAAGAAAGAAGGATAATCCACCACCGAGTTCTGGTACAGAGAAGTAAGAACCCTTCATCAGCTTACGAATCCAGGCCAGATATAAGTTCTGTGCAGGTACCAAGTGTGTGGCAGTTCTTGCCACTGCTGGTATATGAGTGCATTGCGAGTACTACAGAGAGGGTCCTTCACCGTTCACGTCTGCGACCATCCATGTCTTAACTTTCCAGCAGTACGTTTGATGATGGATAGACTTCACACTTAGCTGCCTAAATTGCCTAACGCCCACACGTTCTGCACGTACCTCCATCGCCAAATATGCTTCCGCTTCAAGTCCTCCGCAACTGTTTCCTTGTCGTCTTCTTCGGCTTCATCTTCGTCCTTCCAACCCTCGATGTGTTAGATCTATCATCACTCGCATCTTTTGGTACGTGTAGTCTATATTGGTGAAGGTACCGGAGTACGGAGTATTATTTTAGGAGTTCAAATTCTCCTAAAATCTCAACTCCTAAGATAATAAATTGTAGAAGCACATAAAAGGACGCTAAAATGCAAAAGTGGCATTGCTGTCAACTCTGTGCTATAATTGGTGGTCCATGTGTGCTAGTGATAATTCAAAACAAATTACGGAGTATTTAGCTAAAGCATGGCTCATCGCATAATAATAACAAAAAAAAGGCGATAGTTAGGAGTGGATTCAAAAAGTCTAATCCGAACGTGTCAAAAAATCACAAAAAGAATTGATGACTAACATAAAAGATTTAAGAAGGTTTAAGTTCACATAAAACATGAATAATTAAAAATACATTATAATTAGCGTCACTATTATATACATTAAATACAAAATAAATTGCTCAATTTGACTACTAAAATATATTTTTACTATGCATAGTGATTTATTTAACTTTCTAAGGTTAGTCAACAATAAATTACTATTTTTTCATGAAAGATGCTTAATTCTTACTATATAGATATATTACTAATGTGATCATCAATTGTATCAGTACATTAGTCACGTATAAGTAAACAAATTATAAGAATTTAAACTAAAAAAAAAACTAAGCTTAATCTATTCCTTTTTTTTTTTTGTAATCTAGAGATTTAGAATTTGGGATTTAGAAGAATGAAATAAAGCAAGTATATGACAAAGACTACGGTAGTCGGTGACACAAAGAGTAAAAAATACCATAAAATGAAATCGTAATAAATTAATATTATAATATAGTGACATTTTTATAAATATTTAACATATTTTAAATATATTTATCCATTATCTAATAAGCTATAAAAAAAATTCACAAATGTTGAGGGGCGCCGTGGCCTCCCCCGGTCATGGGGGTGGTCCGTCCTGGCGATAGCAAGAAAACTAATCGCTCTTTGATGATTAAACGAACGTGCTATGCATTTTTTTCGTGGTGATTGAATCCTATATGCTCAAAAGAAAACCTGCCGAGATACCCAATGAAGTGCCAATCGAGTATTCAGTAGCAGTTACCCCAGACTAGCACTGTCTCTACTCATACCGAAGAACCTCTCTCAAACACACACCAGCACACAACAAAACAAACACAAACCCAAAGAACATCTTGTCTGCCATATATATACCTATACCTATAATGTTTGTACTGAATTGACAAACTCTGGATTAAAAGATGCTAGCTATTGACCAAAGCAGAGATATTTGTTGTCTGAAGGACCAGATAGCTTGTTAGCTGGGTGGTCCATTTTGGTTAGTGTGAGGTGGGAGAATTGCAAGAATGGAGGGCCTCACATCTCAAGATTGAGGCCGCCATTGCTACCCACAACATTTCCAACTTGAACCTACACTCCCAACAGTATGTTGGTTTCTAGGCACTCATGCTGGGTCTATTCCTGCATCAGCCAAGGAACCCCACCCCCATCCCTGCTCTAACCTAACGACACAGGGAGTCACAGGACTATATCTTAATTTGTTTTAAGCTCAGCTCACTAAAGAGCTGCATGGACCATCTCCAAGTTTATTTTGTCATATTAAGGTTAGTGCTTTAGGTTAGGTAACATTTATACTCCTTTCTCTTGCTTTCCTTTTTCTGAAAATTTACGGTTTCAATCTTTTTATGAAGTACTTATCTCATAAACCGATAATCCTGCTATATTCAGTTGCATCTACTGATAAAAACAACTTCAATCTCTAAATGAACAAATTTCGGCGGTTACCCTGATTGCAGGAATCTTCCTCCAACTCCTCATATAGCGACAATTAATATTCGCTAAATAATTCTAGTGGCTTTTCTAAGTAACACTTTCTGAAATAATTTTTTTAGTCATTAAGTAAACGTCATTAAAAATATTTAGCAACTATTAATTATCGTTATATGACAGTAGAAAGAAGATTCCTTCGACTCGGATAGCAGCCAAAATATTTTCTTTCCTAATTTGACTTCTAGTTATTATGGCATATTTTAGTTATCATAAAATTTTGGAGCGTCTATTTGCACATCATGTTATAATTGTTTATACCTTCATTCGTTACGGAAAAATACACAATATAAACAGTTTAACATATAGTATATTTTAGTGATAAACAGAACGTACGAGTTCAAATAGTCTAATGACATTCAGCAGTGTCTTTCACACCACCTTTCTGGGAGAAGCCTAAGCTGATACGAGGAATGGTGGAAATTATTCCAAGGAGAACGTTGTGTCAAAAGCAATGAGCTTCAGGCTTGAAGACGCAACTTGAGAAGACAAGAGATTAAAGCAGTCAACTCAATTGGATCAAACTCCATCAACACTATTTTGTCCCCCATGTCCACTTAGCTTTTCATAGTGGCCAATAGATTGCCAGATGTAGTCTCACGTTACGGCGGTCGAAAGAAAACAAAGATTCCAGCAAACCTACGCATGCTCAACGACATTATGGTACATGTCATGCAAACGAAAAACATAAACGGACTAGGGAAGTTTGGACCCGAACGGTAAAGTGGAGAGTGAAAATGTTGAAATGTAAAATTTAATTTTAGTGAGAGCGTAAAAGTGCAATTACAACATAAAGGTGAGAGCGAGAAATTGAGAGTGAGAGCGTTAATAATTATGGTCTATCTTGATTATTGTATAAAGATGTTTGTAGATTTTGCTGGAGCAACAAATTCTTGAACGAGATACTTTAGTTGCTAAATTTTCATTGTCATTCCATGACAAAATTAAGTTGTCTCCGGAACCATAGCTTTTGCCGTAGGACTAAAACGTTTACCACTCCGGCTGTAATTTAAGAAACATGTATTAACTTGTTTTAATTTAATACGGTTACTATGATTATAAAGAAATTAAATTCGTTAGATTGGAGGGGCTTAAGTGAAGGAAGTAGAGGGAAAAAAAATTATTTTGCAATATATCTAACAATCTTAGATGGTTGGAACTAGACCCGGCAAAATGTTAACCGTACCCGTTACCCGGACCGTACCCGATCCAAAATGCCGGGTACGGGTAGCCATTTTCACTACCCGCTGAAATTGGACCCGAACCCGAACCAACCCATAAAAGCCGGGTAAATTGGGGTCGGTTATCGGGTCCCAGGTTACCCGGTTATATGCCTATATATAATATTTCTAGGGTTTATCTCATTTTCTCCCCCACTCACTTGCTTCTGCCGCCCCTCCCCTAAAGTCTCCCTCACAGATCCCTCTCACAGGTCCCCTCTCTCAACTCTCGCTCTCTCTCACAGATCTGCCAAACTCACGACCACCCTACTCCACCCACGGCGCCACGTCGGTCACCCACTAGATCTACCACATCTCGCCGCCACCGGTCGGTCACTTAGTCTCCCCGTGGCCCCGTCGCCACCAATCGGTCACACCTGTGGCCCCGTCGCCAACGATCGGTCACCACCGTGGCCCCACAACACCGATCTGTCACCACCGATCGGTCGCCATCGTTGCTGACCAGTACTCCGTGGCCACCAATCAGTCACCCCGTGGCCCCGTGGCCACCGATCGGTCACCACTGTGGTCCCGCAACACCGATCCGTCACCACTGAGGCCCCGTCACCACCGATATGTCACCACTGTCGTTGACCGTCACTCCGTCGCCTTGCGGTTGTTGGGTAAACTTTCAGTCAGTGGATATTGATGGACAATGATTGTCGTGTGTTCTTGATCTGCAGATTTTTTTCCCCAGATTGTTCAGATTGTTTTTTTTTTCCAGAGGAATGTTGAGATTGTTTTTTCTTCAATAGAAAGATGTTATTTTTGTGAAATGAATTTTGATAGATAAACAATGAATTATTTGACTTTTGGAGGTTAAAATATGTCTAATTAGTAGGTAATTAGATTATGTTTAATTTAAAAAATAATTAATTAAAAATTAATAATTTACCCGCGGGTAATACCCTACCCACCAGGGTAGGGTACGGATCCCAGATATTCGTACCCGGAAAAACCCGGGTATAAATTACCCGACCCAGTTTTACCCGGATCCGCCCGGGTATTACCCGTACTCGCGCGGGTCGACCCGTTTGCCATGTCTAGTTGGAACCATTGATCTGGAACCCTACAATATTTTCTATAAAATGAAACGAAAGTGTTCAAATTTGATATCGATGTCAATATCTATTTGGAAAACTCAGAAAAATGAAAACAGAAAAAAGCACTCCAATAAACCAATGGAGTAATTTGAACGAGACTGAGAAATAGGGTGACCTTCCCTAAAATAATGATAACAGAACATGTTGTTACATAACGAGAGAGGGGACCAAACCGAGTGAAGGATGATGATGACATAACATGCATGCCATTCTCGGAGGATTCATCAATGCGAAGAAATAAAAAAAAACACACACACACACATAGTCACTTTGACCAAGCTACTGCTTTCGGTGCGTGCGTTGAAATTTTGCCCTCGTGGCTAGTTTTGATTAGACAAACGAGAAACCTGGGCCAAGACAACAATTTAATGGAGAAAGATGCCCAACCCCCCCCCCCCCCCCCCCCCCCACGCCAGCCCAACACGTGAGTCTCTAAGGTGTTTGTAATTCAAGCTACATTTTTTTGTGGGCAATCAACATACTTGTTTTTGAGAAATCCCGATCATCTATAATCGTAAGATATATCGCTAATATTCAACTGATTTTCAGTATTTGAAGGAAGTATTGTTAAACATTCAAACTGCTCTCTTTGCTCATGTTTTTGTCATCTCAAACCCTCATAATCCAACTGGTTGAAATGAGTGGTTCGGAATCATGCAATATTTACTCCATTCTAAGACACCGATGATCAATGGTCTTATAAGTTGTTATAAGCTTAGAGCATGCGAAGTAACTGCTTTAAAAAAACAAAAATGTAATCTCTTCCTAGCCTAAGAGCTTACCCAGTTAGAGTCCAATTACAACCACCCATGTAATGCAAAGGTAGGAACTCCCCAATAATACAATGGGTAAATTACATTAAACACCCCTGAGGTTTTACGTAATTATACTTCACTACCGTTATCTTTAAAAATTACACTCTGACTCCCCGAGGTTTGTACCCGCATTACACACAACTACACACATTTAACGGCAGGGCCAACTCCGTGAAAAAATTCCCTGTCACGTTACTTTATGTAATTTTCATACCCAAAATACCCCCATTGTCCTTTACTCACTTGTGTGGTTTTCCAAAATTTCAGTCAACTCCACAAACCCTAATTTCCAACCCTAATTTAAAAATTAGGGTTTTGACTTTCTTTCTCTACCTTTCAATCCCTACTTCAAAATCTCGCCACCTCCACCGCCGTTATCATTCACATCGTTGTTGTTTTCAGCAACAAACGAGACGTTAGACGAACGCCTCCTGGTATCATACTGCTGAGGCCGAACTTCATCCATCTCATCATCAGATGACGAGTCTTGGCGTCTCTTTTCGACAATATCAGGCTCAAAACACACCTTCACCTCTTTCGAATTCGCAACTCGGTTATTATCATCCAAGATCCTTGGAGTCTCAGCGATAGGAGGTAAACTTCTAGGGTTTTGGTCACGATCGATCTCGTCCATCTCGAGATCAACATCCAACGACATCTCGCCGCCAGAATCCCTCTGCCTGGACAAAAACTGACTAATCAGCCTCGACGGTGGATCCTTCGCCGCCGCCGCTGGGAAATTAAACCCGCCACCTCCACTGTTCTCGCCGTCTTTCCAGAACTCATAGCTCGATTCGAGCCATATATTGATGCCGCTGCTGCTTTGTCGCTTTTCTTACTTTTGCTCTGATCGCCACTGTCGATCTTTACGATGACCTCGGGGTGGTCGCTGAGATCAAACGAAGATTAGGCATAAATAAACAGTCTCTCGTGATTATATAGACATGTGGCAGGGGCGATCGACGGGGTGGTGGTCAGGCTGGCGGTAGGAGGGTGGGGGAAGAGAGAGAGATAGTAAAGTTTTCCTCCAAAATTCCAAGTAAACAGTCCGAGGGGCATTCATGACTTTTCGCATTGCACCATTAACACCGTAAGAGAAAAAGTTACTTTTTGAGCTGAGTGTAATTTTCAAAGATAGCGGTAGTAGAGTGTAATTACGTAAAACTTCAGGGGTGTTTAGTGTAGTTTACCCTAATACAATCCACTCACCAATTACGTACTACACGAGTTTTACAAATAAACGCAGAACTCCCTCCGAGCAATACATTTCTGGTAAACACAAGCTGAGTCACAACTCACAATCAGTGCGTGTTCTAGCGGGATTATAACCTTCCAAACTCAACAAACCTGGACTGTGTGTGTGGGGTGGGGGGGGGGGGGGGGTTGCTACTGGCCTGCCACCAGTTCAATCTGGCAAAGTACTCAAAGCAACACCAGAATTAAAGACAAACATATTCAACATTTTTAATTGATAAAACGTGTCTCGACATCCATTTTGGTGAGCGAGTCCAACCCCCTAGGCCCTAGCGAGTTGTATACTTGTAGGTATTTAAGCAGACAAAATTCCACGGTTCAGTGATGGATCCAACTATTTTAATTTCAGCCAATGTTTTCTACCAAATTACAGGGGATCTCCACGCTGCTCTAGGCTGTAGCTTAAAGCAAAGCAGCTGGCACTGCTGGACTTTAAGGCTTTGTTAGGTTATTCCCCGCTTTGTTTTCTTTTTCGCTTTTTGGAAATGACAGAGATTGAAAAGAAATAGGGAAGTGCACCGGAGTTGTTCGCAGAGAAAAATATGGCAAGTTTGGGCTGTACGTGTACGGTTTTTATTTTGTGTATTTATATTGTATTTTCATTTTTAATATTTTGTATCTAATTACAAAATATAGTCGTGTACTTTTATTATTTTCACATTTTTTTTGTACTTGCTTTTTTCAAGTTGTTTTCGTATTTTTACATTTTTATTTCCGTTTTCACTACTGTTACGGCCTTTTTTTCGCTTTTACCCTTACTCCAAAATGCACATCCTGCTCACCCGACCATCTTCTCCACCGTTCCAACACTTGCCATCTTCTCCACCCGACCATCTTCTCTACCAGTTCATCAAGTTGCGGATTAAAATAGGACTTTGCCCAAAAGTGCAGCCATGTTCTTAATCCATTTAGAAAACCCAAAGATTTTATGCTTGCGCTTCAGAAGGTTGTAATTTCTGCACATCCTTCATGTAGTACTCCGTGCCAACTCGAGAAAGAGCTCCTCCAAGCCCTGACTTACCCCATAAACCATCATTACCCCAAAAGTAAAACTCCAATGCATCTCCATTGCCAGCATTTTAAACCAATAGATTGGTACCAAGATGCACTCACACATCCGTCCTTTTGGTTCAGTTTCTGGCACTGCCTCACTACGAGTTGGAATTTCCTCTTCTTCCACCATGATTCAAGATTCTAATAATGATACAGTCCAGAATGGTGCAATTGGAACTGGAACTTTCGCAAATTTGGTGGGGATTCTTCAGAGAATAGGAGAGTAAATAGGTGATAGTACAAGCAAGAAACACTCAGTTAAGAAATAGGCGTTTCTTGATCTGGGTCTGCTAACAATGGATAAAAAGGAAAATCTATGGGGTGAAGAAAGAGTATAGAAAGAAAGATCTATTCTCTTTCATGGTGATTACGGTGGGTGAACAAAAGGATAGGAAGAGAGAGAGAGAGAAAAGATGCAGATAGCGGCGGGGGCATGGCAAAAATAGAGAGAGCCAGAAATTTTTCATCGCTGTTTCAAAAAAGTATTCAAAACGAATAAAAAAGGATAAAAATACAAAAAAAAGTATCTTTTTCATCGTTATTATAAAAACGAATACAAAAATTTGTAAACATACATCCCCTTGGTTTTTGGAGAATTTACTCCCAAAATACGATGACGAAAAACGGTAGAAAAAGCTATCCGAAGATGGTCTAGGAACTTAGGTCAAACCCTTTGATGTACAACAGTGTAAAGAGCCAGGACAATGTACTATTTGAACAGAACAAAAGAAGTTTAAGTGGGTAGTAGTACTATACATCAATGGAAGATCGTAATTGAATTAGTTTAATGGTTTATACATTGTTAATCGTCGGAAGAAAGGCAAAAATTGTAAGGAAAACCCAGGTAGGGAAAGCAGAGCAAAGGGAAAAATGATCCCCGAGCGCCCACAATCAGTAGAAGAACAAACTGCTGACCAAAAGAAACCGATTGCCAAAAAAATAATTCACACCCCTAATTGTAGCCTGTAAGTTATACATACCAGTAATCACGAGAGAGCATTTTGCAATCAACGGAGCTTAATAATCAGGCATGAGCTGACTGATCTTGCCATCATCAGCACCACTGTTCTTGTGCTCAGTGACTCTCAGCCATATGCACACAGCAGTGAAACTGAGCACCAAACTCAAAAACCCACTTCCCAGCCCGATCCCCACAATGGCCAGAACCGACAGCCCTGTACTCTTCATGGGAGCCAAAGGGTACCCGTACAGATCCTTATTCCCCGCATAGGAACTGGCATTGAACCGCGGCAAAGTCCCAGTCCGGTTCCCCAAAGTAGCAGGAATCGGACCCGACAACTTGTTGTTCGACACGTCAAAGACGGAGAGCCTCACCAGTAGCCCCAGCTGCTGCGGAATTTGCCCAGTTAAAACATTGTCGTGAAGATCTATGACGTTGAGATACGCACACATGGCGAGCTGCTGCGGGATTTCGCCGGAGAGGCGGTTAGACGAGAGGTTGAGCACGGCAAGATTGACCAAGTACTGCAGGTCTGAAGGGATTGGGCCGGTGAGATAGTTGGAGGAGAGGTCCAAGGCTTGGAGATTGGTGCAGTTCGCGAGGTACGGGGAGATGGAGCCGCGCAAGGAGAGGTTGGAGAGAGAGAGCTTGTAGATGCGGCCGTTGTTGCAGGTGGCGCCCTGGAGGTAGGAGGTGAAGCCCGTGCAGGGGTTGGCGAAGACGGACTTGGTCCAGTTCTGGAGGTGATTGTTGGGGTCCTGCAGGGACTCGCTGAGGTGGGTAAGGCAGTCTTCGTCTTTTGGATCTGGTTTTGAAGGCGGGAGGAAGGAACACATTAGGACGCAGAGCAGGAGAAGGGTCCAAGCACCCATCAAGATATATTGCTGGATCAATGGTTCTTGTTCAGTCAGTCTGCCCCTCTCGTTTCAAATCAATAGAGTTAGCTTAGAAGCCTGGATTTAACGCTTTCTGGCCATGGATTGGGAGTGTTTAATTTTACTTATTTATGAACTGGGTTTTTGGCCATTTGAAGAGGACAGAGTTGGGGGGAGGTGGGGGGCGTGGGGTGATTGGGGGTGCACTAACTTGGGTTTGGTGAAAATGAAGAAAGTATTGGCACGAGTATGAGGAGGTGGGGGGCTTTGGGTGTGGGGCGCTCACCTTGCACGGCTGCACACATTTAGTGAGTAAGATAAGATGGTGACAACACGTAGTCTAGCTTACCTGGGCATTCTCATTTGAACGATCTTTGTCTCTACTCGGATCGTAGCAATCTTCTTCCAATATCGTGTATAATAATAATTATAATTGCTAAATATTTGTATTGACTTTTTTTAACACTTTTAACAACAATTATTAGAAGTACTTTTTAACGTCACTAAATGCAAATCACTAGAAATATTTAGAAACAATTTATTGTCGCTATATAAAGGGTAGGAGGAAGATTCTTCCAACCGGAGTAGCGGTCAAATTTTTTCCTTCTCCGTTTACTGCCTTTACGCTCCCAGATATTATTTCGTTGTTTTCTACCTTGGTAAAATTATTTTTCTTGTTCAGGGACCATTTTTAATATTTATTGTTATAAACATGAAATTTAACCAGCAAAAAGTTAGGCGGATAATTACAACTTTCAATTAACGATCATTAATCATTTTTAGCATCTTTTATTTGACGTCATAAAAGAAAGCCGTGAAGCATCGCCACCCAAAATTGTTAGCCAAAATATCACTATTATTTTAGCGATCATTAGTTGTTGTCATTACACGAGGAGTTGTGGGCCTTGTGGCTTTTCTCCTACAATCTTGAGTAACAACAAAAATTTAGCCATTTATTAACTCGTTGTAAATTTATTTTTCAGATTAATAACTATAAAATGTTCTTCCATAAATTTTTCAAATGGCATTCAACTCAATATACTACTCTCATGATTCAAGAAATGGTAAGTAAACAAATTAATAAATTTTTTATTCTTCTTTTTAGAAACAATTTATAGCTTCCATGTCTTCAAAAGATGGAAGTGGTAAGTAAAAGAGTGTTTATTATGAGGGTTTCGATTTTTATTCAACTTAATATACTACCCTCGTCATCTGAAAAATGGTAAACAATCAAACTAATCCATGTGTTCTTGCTTTTAGAAAAGAATAATATTCTTTATGTCATTAAAAACATGAAAGTGGAAGCAAAAGAGTGTTTAATTTCAAGGTTAACAATTTATCTGTTTGATGTATTAGGCACATTTTAAGTTTAGGCAAGTTTAGTGATCCCTGTGGAGATTTTGAGCTCCCAAATTTATTTTTGTGCTCTCTCCTAAAATTGCACGAGTTCCCTCAAGCAAAATTCAAACCTGTAGTGATGAAATTTTGAAATCCATTGAAAAAGTGAAATATTTATTTTAGGCCTTGTTTATTTTATGGAAATTGTTTTCCAGAAAAGGTACTCCGCATTTTTCGGTGTTTGGTGCGTGCATGAGATTTTTTCAACGGAAAATAATTTCCAATCAAACTTATTTTAAAAGAAAAAATATCAAAAAACCACTTACTGATTGAAACTGGGTGAGTCATTTTTTCAGATTACGGAACACACACGCATCCACCCACCCACCACATACATGCGCGTGCACACACCCCCTACACCCATGCCCACACCCTCTCATCGCCCCACCCACCCCTCATCCCTAGGGTTGTAAATGAACCGAGCCGTTCACGAACAGCTCGTGATTCGTTCTCCATAAAACTCATTCACATTCATTCGTATAATATACAAACCGAACATGAACAAATTTTTAGAACTCGTTTATTAAACGAGCTGAACATGAATACTCCAAAATGTTCACAAATATGTTCTCGAACAACTCGTCTAAATAATAAATTAATTAAAATATATATACATAACTAATATTTATATAAACCATATTGTTCATAACCTATCTTGGTCAGAGCTAAGGGCCACTAGGGGTCCCACTTATCTCAAACACGTCGACAGATTCAACTGTCTTTTTTTCAACGCATCGAACCGGTCAGGGCGCGCACGTTCAAGTCACGTGCATTTTTCGCTCCGCGCGACTTATGCACGATTTATTTCGCGTCAACGTGACTCATGGTAGCACGTTCGTCACACCAAAATCACCCGAGAACCTTTTCATCAAAAATATCGACCGACGACGCAACCGAAGCGACGGGGTCAGAGGACAAAGGCCTTGGCCAACCCTATGGGGTCGGCCTCGACCTCCCCCAAGGGCATGGGGTCAGCCTCGGCCTCCATGGGGGTTAGCCTTGGCCTTCCCCCCTCTGTTGTTCACTTTTCGTGCTTTGTTCGCTTTTTTACACTTCGTATGTGACTTTGGCACCTTGTTCATCACATGGGTACGACTCACAGCAACACGTTCGTCGTAATGCAACTTCTATATTTGTTATTGCCCATCAAAACACCTACCGTCGGTACGCCCGAAGTTCACCAAAAGGAGGAGTGGCCTTGGCCTCCCTTCTTGGGAGTTGGCCATTGGCCTTGGCCCCCCTAGGTCGGCCTCGGCCTCACTGGGGGTCGGCCTCAGCCTCCCCCATGGGTGGTGGCCTTGGCCTTCCCCCCATTTTTTGGCCTATGGCCTCACCCCCCTGCGCACTTGTTTTTTCGAGTCTTTGCACCTCCACGATGTTTACGGACGTTTGTACATCAACTCGCGACGTCCGTCATCCGTCACCAGCGACTGCGCACCGCTCCCGCGATGCCCGTCGTCTAAAGTCGAATGCTACAGCCGAATGACCCATCGATGACGACTACGTATCATCATCCCCGACTTTCTCATTACTAAACATCGCACTTATTATCTTGGTATAACATGCATGCTTGGCTCATGCCCCGTCTCCGAGACACTCGACGCGCGCTGTGCTTTGTCTCCACGACAGTCGTCGCAACGCCCATGCGCCACTTCCATGACATGTGCCCCCGGCACTAGGTATGGTCTCGAGACGGTCGTCGTCGCGCCCGTGCGCCACTTCCATGACATGTGCCCCTGGCTCCAGAACAACATCAAACCACTGGCCAAGTAGTGGACATGTCTTGCCCGCCCACTCATGCCCATATACAACTCCCACCATCAGCCCCCTGTCATATATCAACCCTCAATTGCACCGCCCACCAAGTTGCTCCGTCTGGGGGCTCACGGCGTCCCAGCTAGCCACCACCCCCTGACCGTGCATGAAGACCCATCTCTCAACTATGTCACCCATTCAGACTTGGAGGCACTCATCCATCACTTATCACAAACACTTGACACATGATCTCTCTGCCCACCTGACAGGCCATGCCCCTATGCCAATGACATTGTCATCATACCCTACCCCCCAAAGTACAAGCAGTCAGCCTTTGTACTCTTCAAAGGACGCGAGGACAACGCCCGTGAGCACTTGATGAGATTTTACAGGCTCATTAGAGCAGTATGGTCTGGGAGACAGCTTGAAGTTAAGGGAATTCCACAAGTCCCTTACAGGCTTGGCTTATACTTGGTACCACCAGATCCCTGCGGGGACTGTCCACGCATGGGACCACATGGTCCAGTTGTTCTTAGACAAGTTTTATTACGAGGCCGAAAGCGTGAATATTGTTGACATTGCTGGCATTCACCAGAATCAAGGGGAATACTTGAATAAATGCGTTCACCACTTCCATCTCAAATTCCTCGAGTGCACGGACTTCAGCAAAGACAAGACCATTGTTCCTATATGCATCAAGAACATAGTGATGTGTACCGGGTGCATATCGAGAACTTACAGTTGAGGTCATGGGGACACCTCAAAGAGACAGCCCACCGTACTTACGAGTCGGTAGGTCCTGTTAAGCCATGGAAGCCACGGCTGTAAAACGCACTCCTTGCCACGACTGAAACACCCAACACTCCAAACAACAACAACAACAACTACTACTACTACTACTATAGTGGCAACAAGCGTCAGTTCCAAGAAGGGGACCGACGACCCGACAAACGAAGGCAGCGAGAGCCAGCCCCTGACTACCCATGTGATTTGAACACAGTGAAAGACCTTCTAGCAGATTGGGTAGAACATGATACTAACTTCCAACTGCCACCGATGAGGACCAACATCACTGAGGAGGACAAAGCTAAACCCAACTATTGTCCATACCACCGAGCGGTCGCCCATCACCTCAAGCACTGCAATGGACTTCGCGATATTTTTGCACAAAAGGTTGCTTCAAGCGACCTCAAGCTACCAAAGAACAATGATGTGCATAAGAACCCTTACCCACACCATGGCAACAACAACAGGGAGTATCATGTGCTCATGGCCGTTACTAACCACACCGAGCCTATCATTCCTGAAGCCCTTACAGAGGGCATTCCTACGATCACACCTTGTATACCTTCCGCTCCTCAACCAGCGTCCTCAATTAGACAAATGACAAAGATTAAAGGCTTTTTTATGAAATAGGGTTTTCACCTATGGCACGGACTTACCTCTCGAACTGTCTGATCGAGGTCACCACAGGCCTTGGTCCCAAATGTTTCGCCACCCAAGCCGAACTCAGACGCATCCCTTCTATCGCATTCATTTTCTCAGATGACGACTAGCCACCGATTGAACACCACAATCGGTCACTATTCCTCAATCAACATCATACCTCTTATCACCTTGCAACGGGCCAGCATTTCCCCAAGAAAATTATTTGCGACCCCATCAAGATTGTCGGCTTCGGGCAAAGTCCCCAGCCGAGTCTCGGCCATATCACTGTCGACCTCATGGACGGACCTGTCTGTCGTGACACTACTTTCCACTTGATAAACAGTGAGCGTGCCTTCTACCTCCTACTTGGCCAACCTTAGATTCATGTTAACAAGGTTGTTCCATCAACGTACCACCAGTGTGTGAAACTGGTGGTCGATCCTGCAGGACACGAGGTAGCGATGACAATCCCTACAACCAAGGCCCCTTGGAATGCGCCGAATCCTACTTTCCCGAGGCCCCTTCTTCACTGAGCTGGCCGAGGATGGTGAGAATACTACTCATATACATTCCACCAAGTTGCCAAATTGGGATGAGCTGTGTGGAATCAAGCCTCCCAAGTCCAAAACCAAGAAAAGTGCCAAGAACAAGGGAGCAACCTCGGCGCCTTCGCCTGCTGCCAAAACCAACTCCCCCTTCATCCTCCAAGTCTAAGATGCAAAAGATCAAACCAACCTTCCAACACATCGTCAAAGATGACAAAGTTATCTACCAATTATGACGATGTGTAGGGGCTTCAGGTGGTCCGTCATCTGACCCCCCTGAATCCTGACCCACCCATGGAAACTGAATGGTGCTGTGCGGCCGAACATTGCCCGCCAGACCCTGAACTTACCTCGGGCACTGCCCTGCCTTGCTATGAAGATAGCCCTCTACCGCAAGCCAAAGATCTTGAAAAAATCAACCTGGCTAACCCGGGCGAAGAACCTCAACTGACATACATTGGCACAAAACTCACCCCGGGCCGAAGAGAGGAATTGGTTACCTTCCTTCGTGAATATCGTGATGTTTTGGCATGGAGTTATAACAAGATGTCTGGATTAGATCCTGCCTTGGTGACGCACCATCTCAACATTGCTATCGGGGTCCAGCCCTGTCTGACAACATCCTTGGCCCTTCCGTCCCGAGCTCAAATTGAAGATCAAACAAGAGATAGAACGACTTCTCCAGGCCGACTTCATTGTACCTATCACCCACCCCATATGGCTGGCTAATGTCATCCCTGTACAAAAGAAGAACTATCAAGTCCGCGTTTGTATTGACTTTCGAGACTTGAACAAAATCATGCCCCAGAGACGAGTTCTCACTACCCAACATCGACATGCTTCCAGAGGCAGCTGCCGGGCACAAAACCTTATCTTTCATGGATGGTTTCACGGGCTCAACACCCTTGTACATCTCTTCCATCGTCGTTACTAGCCCAAGCACCTCCAACCCTTGCGTCCCAACATATACGCGAAGAAGGAGGGCACGGCGGGGCCGAGGACTAGGCCTGTAATTTTTATGCGGGCATTCGGGACGTTGGTAGCGGTTAAGGGGGTAATGCCACGGTTTTGGGTGCTATGGACGATGGTGGCGAAGCACAGAAGAAGTCGAGGAAGAAGCAAAGTGCGTAACGCCGCGACGGAGCTGGCGCGGGCTGATGCATCGGGTGTGCCTTTGAGTTTCGACGATGGTGGAATGAGGAGCTTTGATCAGACTCCGAGCCAGAGCAACGCATTATTGACCGCGAAGGGGGCGGTGGCCGGGTGTCCACTCGAAGGGTCGTGGAAGGAGTTGGTGCGACGGGTGACTGCTAACGTGTTTTCAGTGCCTTGGAGCTCTGCATCGATGGGTGATGGCCTTATGGTCCCTTCGCCGAATGTCCGCGCACTGAGCATCGAGGTTGCTCCAGTGAAATCGCCGTGGTATGTACTGAGTTTGTTGGCTGAGCGAGAGGATATTCGGTGGTCACCCGTCATATTCAAGGGCCACAATACCATGCTGTTGGGTTGGGGCCCTTTCCCTTTCTCCTCCTTTCTTCTTCTTCTCTCCCCCTCTCTTCCTCCTTTCTTCTTCCCTTCTTCGCCTCCTCTCATCCCTCTCTTCCTCTCTCTTCTCCCTTCCCCCTTCCTCCCTCCCCCTTTCCCCACTTGCGCGCTTTTATTTTCCGAAACAACATCATTATTTTACGTTCATAATTTTAATCCGCTGCTAAAAAAAATTTCGCGCAAACCCATTTTCGGATAAAATCCTTCTTTTTGCACTGTTTCTTTTTTCACGCTAACACTAACAGAAACACATGTTCCGTCTTGTTTTTGCCACTCAGTTTTTTCTATCAATTGTGTTGTTTCGTAGTGCACGCTACCCCCTTTTTTGGGATAAAAAATCACAAATTTCAAGGAAACCCCCGCTCCCTCGTGTCCTTCTTACGATCGCGTCCGTTCCCCAAAATTCGATCCTGGCACATTATTTTCGGAGCCTGGCGTTTAAGAGTGCGGCGCTCGTTCAGGTTGCCCCTTCGCGTCCACCACACGCAGGGGGCTTATGTTCCTAACCTATCTTGGTCAGACCCAACGGCCCACTAGGGGTCCCGCTTCGTGCAAACACTTCTACACATTCAACTATCTCTTTTTCATTGCATTGAACTAGTCAGGGCATGCACGCTCAAGTCACGTGCGTTTTTCGCTCCACGTGCCTTGTGTGCAACGTGACTCACGGTAGCATGTTCGTCACACCGAAACCACCCAAGAACCTTTTCATCAAAAACATCGACCGACGGCACAACTGGAGCGACGGGGTCAAGGGGCAAAGGCCTTGGCCAACCCTATGGGGTCGGCCTCGGCCTCCATGGGGGGTTGGCCTTGGCCCTCCCTCCCCCCGATTGTTCACTTTTCGAGCTTTGTTCGCTTTGTATGCTTCGTATTCACCGAAATGGGGAGTGGCCTTGGCCTCCCTTCATGGGAGTTGGCCATTGGCCTTGGCCACCCCCTAGGGTCGGCCTTAGCCTCCCTAGGGGTGGTGGCCTCGGCCTTCCCCCTATTTTTTTGGCCTATGGCCTCCCCCCCGTGAGCACTTGTTTTCTCGAGTATTTTCACCTCCATGATGTTTACAGACGTTCGTTCATCAACCTCACGACGTCCGTCGTTCGTCGTCCGTCACCCACGACTGCGCACCGCTCCAGCAATGCTTGTCGCCCAAAGTCATGCGCTACAGCCGAATGACCCATCGACGACGACTGCGTATCATCATTCCCGACTTTATCATTATGAAACATTGTACTTATTATCTTGGTATAACATGCATGCTTGGCTCACGCCCTGTCTCTGAGACACTCGATGAGAGCCTGTGCGCCGTCTCCGCCACAGTCATCGTTGCGCCCATGCGTCACTTCCATGACATGTGCCTCTGGCACCAGGTATGGTCTGGCGACGGTCGTTGTGGTGCCTGTGCGCCACTTCCATGACATGTACCCCCGACACCAGGTATGGTCTTGCAACGATTGTCGTCGAGCCCGTGCGTTACTTCCATGACATGTGCCCCCGGTCGCAGTGCCCATGCGCCACAATCATGTCTCGTGCTGTAGGCATCGTGCCTCTGCGCCTCAATCAATGTCTCGTGTCATTGGCATCGCGCTCATACGCCACAATCATGTCTCATGCCGTTGGCATTGCGCGCCCATGCGTTTTAATCAATGTCTCATGTCATTGGCATCGTGCCCATGCGCCACAATCATGTCTCGTGCTGTAGGCACCACGCCCATGCCCCTCGATCAATGTCTCATGCCGTTAGCATAGCGCCCATGTGCCACAATCATGTATCATGCTGTAGGCATTGCGTCCATGCGCCACAATCAATGTCTCGTGCTGGAGGCACCGCGCCCATGCGCCACAATCATGTTACATGTCTCCGGGCACCACACTCATTCACCACACCATGCGCCCCACATGGACGTGGAACATGCTTCGACCCACTCTCCGGAGTGTGCAGTATTCCGAGGGGCTCCACTCGAAGTGCTCTGGCATGGGGACCCTTCGCAGCGGGATAGGCTCGTTACCACAAAGCTATCGCCGCCTGGGGTGACTTGCATGACACTAGGCACTGAGCTGCGATCATGTCCACTCACGTTACCGGTGATCATCGACGCCCCCAGAACAATGATCCCCGGGTCATTCCGGGACGGAAGCAGGTCTTCGGATGGCATTGCGCCTAGTCCACCTGGTTGTTGGCAACAGGGGCAACCCTCGCTGCTGTCAGGTTCTCTACGCGTCTCTTGAAGCACCTTATGGGATTCAGTAAGGGCTTGGACCAGTGGCTGGGACAACGGGCTTACTCTAATCATGCTATCATGGTGTCTTCAGTCTTCTCAGATAGGTAGAGTGACGCTGTGTAGGGTAGGTAATGCAAATTTGGGAACCGTCAGTCCAACAGAGAACCAGTATTTTGGGGGGGGGCTGGTGACGTGTCACTCCTAGGGGATGACATATGGCATTTTATGACACATGCATACCTTTGCCTATAATTAGTGGACTTAATGACTCAAAAAAGGACTTCTGATTCATTTTCACAAAATCACTTTCTCACTCTAGAATTTGAGAGCCCTTGGATTCTAGAGAGAAACACAACTTGGACATAACTTTGGACCGTAGCATTGGACCTTAACTTGGACTGTCGACTGCCGGCCCTGTTCGTCTCAACCTTGTCTTCACAGCACTGCCACTCCTCACAGCTTGTCAAGGAAGCCTTGCTCTCTGCCCTTACTTCGCCCTCACTGTCTCTCACTTTGCATATTTGGAAGCTGACTCGGACTGCAGCCTTTGTGGTAGCTCCACGTAGGTATGAACCCACTTTCTTTGGCATCACATATAAATCAAAATTTAAACCTGAATGCCATGCCTTGATGTCAATAAACCCCAAACCTCAAGCCCACTTAAAAACATAGAGCCCAATCCCCACAGAGCCCAGGCTATGAAGCCTAAAACCTGGAAACCCTAACTATTTAACTAAAACCTAAACCTAAATACTCACAGATTCGAGATCACACAGCCACATTCACTCTCTCGTCCCTTCCCCCGTCTCACTCCTTCTCTCACACACACACACACACACACACACACACACACACAGACTCACAGATCGCAAATAATCCCCACGCCTCACAGATCGCACATAGGCTTCGAACAGCTCGATACTGTCATCGCCTATCTTCGACGCCGTCATCTCCCCGTCGTCGAATTTTGCCTGTCAAAGGTCATCGTCTGTCTTCGATGCTGACATCTCCTTGTCGCTGGAGTCCTTCTGTCAAAGCTAGAAAAAGCGGTCGATAGCTATAGAGGGGTTGCTGAGCACTGGGATCAAAGCTGCAAAGCCAAGGACTCAACCTCAAATACTTGTAGATAGGTTGATTTATTGTCTCTGTATTTATCGCCAATCGGTTAAGATTTTTTTCTTTCAGTGTTTTTTATTCTGCATCCCTCGTTGTATCTTTTATATATAGATTTTTGATTCTTTATAGTTTGACTGCTTGAAGGAATTTGAGAAATTTGAGCAAATTTAGGGATTGACTGGAAATTGAACATGAATACGAGCTAAGTTTCTGAACTCGAGTTCGGCTCGTATTGGTAAACGAATTGAGCAAGTCAAGCCCGAGTTTCACTGTCATGAACTCGAGCCGAGTTCGAACATGCTAAAAACTTAAACGAACCGAGTTCGAACATACCAATGTTCGGCTCGAACTCAGTTCGTATGCAACCCTACTCACCCTATACCCACCCACACACCTCGTACAAATGTACACCGTAACCCCCATCCCTTCCCCAACCCACCCACCCCCACCCCCACACGTACACCCCTCACCCCCACACACCCAATCCATGCACCCACTACCTACCTATACACACACATACACACTCCTACCCACCCCTACCTACCCCCCCACACACATAACCACACAACGATGCCCAGACAGCGAAAACAGCGAAAATCATATATATATTTTTTAGGTATAGGTAATTGTATCATTGTGCGACACTCAAATAGCGAAAAATGAAATTCGTGAAAATATTTTTCGAGAACTGCTATTTTTTGGGAAAGCATATTGCGAAAAGCATTTTCTGCGAGGCATTTTTTGTGAAACAAACATGGCTTAAATGTCTCATCTAACTATAAAAATCATTTAAAGGATTAAAGCCTCTACCTTCCTGACCTTTACTGAGAGAAGTTGATATCATCGTCATCATTTTTAGCATTAATATTTTGTCGTGATATATGTGTGTGTGCATGTGCGCGCGCGTAAATATATATATATATATGTATGCAGCAACACAAAGAATATGGGGCTCTTATTTTGGCGTGTCATTGGATTCAAGACATACATCTTAAGCATATTTAAGTTTACTCACAGTTCACTGTCTCTCAAATGTCATATGCTGGTTACAATTCGATAATGTAAACTTCGATAAGTTTTGACATTTGTCAAGCTAAGAACATACTTTTTTGGTCACATGATAGATAATTCCAAATGTAGCTAAGTCATTGGCCCCTTGCGCATGTTCTTGTTGAAGAATGAGTGCACTACTTATTCTAGTTCAATTTGTGAATCGTTGATTCACGGATTACTTGCAAGGCGATAACGTCAAAGCTTTGAATTTCTTACATTTTATTATCATTGTGAATGATACCGTGAAAACAGATAGACCTGTGTTTCACTGCCAATCCAAATGAGTATGGTTTACAAACAAATAATAGTATACGACATAAATGCTTCTATTGCAAATACCACATAGACGTGATCGTCGTGTCCTACTTTATACATCATATATTACAAGGGCGTCTTCAAGAAGATTGTTGTTTTGGTGGGTCAAAAGAAAATTATTTAGCACTTGTTGTGGGTGGGCTTGTATGAAGCGAGCACGAGTCATTCTGTGTGATAGTGTGAGCCATAAGTACCGTGGCCAACTTGGCTACAAGCACATTTTCGTAACTTGAAGCAACATTGGTTAATATATGTTTGTTTGAATAAATCTAAGTAGAGAATAGTGGAAATATTCTCATTCTTAATTGGCTTGATTACACTTGTTAGAGTTTTTTCTTTAAATAATATTGTTTGAAAACTTAATTACCAATCTATTTCATTTTGAAACTTATTTACCCGCATACCACATTTTTTAAAATCGTTCTTTGAAACCACAACTTCAAGGTAGAAATCGTTGTTTTTTTTTGGAAATCGCTGTTTGAAACCACGACTTCAAGGTAAGGTGAAAATCGTTTTTTTTTATTTTATAGAAATCGTTGTTTCAAATCACGACTTCAAGGTAGAAATCGTTTTTATTTATAGAAATCGTTGTTTGAAATCACGACTTCAAGGTAGAAATCGTTGTTAAGTGTGTGCGCGGGTAAATAAGTTTCAAAATGGACTAGATTGGTAATTAAGTTTTAAAACAACATTATTTAGGGTAGAGGTGTCAATGGGCCGGCCTTGCCTGGGCCCATTGGGCCATCAGAGAAAACGGACCTGGCCGGGCCAGAGAAATGGGATATCTAGGCCCAACCCAAGCCCTGGCCCTAGGCCCAATTTTTAGGGCCGGGCTTGGGTCGGGGTTGGGCCCGACATTATTTTTTTCTCCCAAAAATTCTTATTATTTATTTCCTACTTTGCGGAGAAATTAAATTTAAATTGAATATAAATTTGTTCATAAGCCCTCCTCCTTTTATCCGAGCTTGGGACCGGCTGCTTGTGAAGTTACCTATTTTTAATATATATATGAGAAAATATTTATTTTACTTGTAAATAGTGACAAATTATAGGCCTTCTAAATTGAAAATATAAGAGAGAGAGAGAGCCATTCAAATGTCACTTATGCTTGTAGCAACAATTTAGAAGGCCTATCGCGACAGTTTAGCGATCAAGCTCAAGTAGTGAAATATGAAACTTAAATTTCACCTCCCAAGATTATTAAAGTTAACAATATGTTTTATCACTAATTAGAAAGTTCGATTTGTACAGTAGAAAGAACATTGTGGTCTTATGCATTATCTATTTGGTGTATTTGTAACAGAAGGTGAAGTACATGGCCTTAATAGCTACTGAGGAGGCTCACAATTTCCTGGTGCAATTATAAACCAAAAAAGCATATACTTCTCTTAACCTGGAACATTATGGCGCCATTACTTCGAGACTAATAATAGGGGTGATAACTGTACCTTGGTCATTAGATTCTCTCGTTATCTGAAAAAAAAATCACTAGCTACAAAATCTCATATAGCGATAATTAATAGTCGCGATAGGCCTTCTAAATTGGCAATATTCTCAAATTTATAGCGACAAATTACTAGAAAGTATTAATCGTGAATATATCGTGATTATTTGTAAGATTCGTGAATATTTATTAAATATCGGGGTATTGACGAATTTATCGCGATATATAACCATTATATCGCGAGTTGAACTTCCCTTCTCTTGAAAAATGACAAGAGAAAAAAATCTCGCTTGGTGGGATTCGAACCCATGTATCACCAATAGTTAGCAGGCTACCATTCTTGCTTTATTTGAGCAAAAGTGTATAAATTTTATTAAGCCACAAAGGGCAGGGCCGAAAGGCGGGCCGAGCAGGCCGAGGCCAGCCAGGCCCAAAAGGGCCGATTTCGGGCCTGGATAATTTAAAAAAAAAAAAGGCTTGACCTAGCCCTGGCCCAAGGCCCTACGGGTTAGGGTCAGTACTATTCATCAAATGGGCCGGGCCAGCCCGGGCCATTTGACATCTATAATTTAGGGGAAAAACTCGCACTTGTTACAAACCACACATAGTGCCAGGCCTAATAAATGTCCCATGTACATCATCATTTAAAAAGACTTTTGGACGCATAAAAATAAAAAATAAAAAGGCTCCTGGACTAAACTTGCTTCATATCTCCTTTCTCATTCTCCTACTCAAAATCTACCTCCTTCATCAGTCTCGTGATTAATGTGTTTTAACCTATTTACAACAATACCCTCGTGTGAAACTATCTATCCAACACTGCGATTCTCGTATCTAAATCTAAACCTTTAAAAAAAGGAAGATTGATAGACGTGGCATTTTCACAATTAATCCTAGTTCAATACCATTTTTTTAACAACCAAGTACAGTCTAGTTGTCCACTTGAGGCTTGGGTTCACCTTCTCTTGATTTGTGCCCTATTTGTTTTTTGGTTTGTGTTGTGGGTGTAGCTTCAAGTTAGAGTTTATTCTTTACTTTCTCTCATAGCTTGGTTCCCTCTTTCAGTAAGCGTTGGGTTGGTTGTGTTAGTGTGCACCTTGGTTTTTGTGATCATGTGTAGTGGTTCTCTCAGTCAGTGGTGATAGAGTTGGAGGTAGTGGTCTCGTGTGATGGCGCATTTTGAGTGGAACGGCCTCAGTTTGTGTTGAGAGGGGGTGGGCGTGACATAGTGACGTAGGAAGTGAGTGGTCAGGCGGTGGTGCTACAAGTAAGTGGCGCTGGTTAAGGCAGATGTAGGTGTGTCGATGGTACGTGGTGGCTATGCATCTGCCTTAACCAGCGCCAAGACCTGGCATCTTAAAGGATCTTCATACGATGACATGGAGTGAAAATCTGAAAACGGAAGTCATGCACACAACACATAGATAAACAGTCACAAACGCGCACCACACCGCAAAACACAGCCTACACTGTCACCTATTCCAGCTATTAGGCCCAAGACCTAGCCTCCACCACCTTTTCTGCATACTGGACTTTGACACCCAGTCAGGATCCTTTAAGAGCAAAACACCAAAGACACTTAACTGGTTAGTTGGATATTCGAGTGAGAGAGACTTGTTAATTTACACTGTTGTCAACCACTATTACTAGCCCGATTTCTGGCGGCAGAAGTCAAAAGTGTTGGGCGCTCGATGTCCACCTAGGCAACCCTTACTTTCAAAATCCTCGCTCGAGAATAGTAAATCCAGCCTCGCCATGGAGCTGATGTCACTGGCGACGTCAAATTCCAACGGTCCATTGACTGGGTGATGGTGGACAAATGAGGGACAAGCCCGAGTGAGGTGATGGTGGGCTGAGATAGGGCAATTAGTTGACGGTAGTGTGGCCTTGGGATTGGAGTGGTTAATGATGGTCGTGGCTTTAGGTTTGGGTTTACGATTGATTGACAATCACAAAGATGTGGTTGGAAAATGAGTGTTCCATTCACTGATGTTCCGCAAAAGAAAGAAGGGCCGAGAGCAGTCAGTTGTTTGCTTTTGCACTATAAAGCTCATTAACAGCCTCCTAGATTACGATGCCTTGTGGTCAAATGTGATAAGGGTAGTGGTGAAGATCATTTGTGAGGTGTGGCGGCTGTGACGGTTAATGGTAGGTAACGGCCACACGATAGAGGCGGCGGAGGTTGGTTGTTGTCACATGTGGAATTGGATGGGGTGGGGGGCCGCAGAAGAAGGAGAAATTGGCGTCTGCTTCATTAACAGCCAATACGCTTGGATTCTTGAATGGCTTTCTACTTCGGTTAACTTTCGTATTTATTGAATAAATGTTTAAGGACTGATTTAATACTTTTAAAATTATTCTAACAAAAAAATGGTTGTTCACTCGACGAGTAAAAAGAATTAACAAAATTGAACGACAATCATGGGAAGTACTTCGTCACTACAATACACCACCTAAAGTCTGACTCGCCCATTGACTGCTTGCCTGATAACAAACCATTTAGGAGGTGCCTGTGAATCGGGACCAAAATTTACGGCCCAGTTCGGTTCTAGTCATACTCTGGATCTAAGGTTCCGTTTGACAAATTTTTTTTTTTGGTTTTAAGTTTCCAAAAAAAATAAATTAAAGAGCAGTTTAATTTTTTATCTTACAAAAACAAGTGGGTGTTTGATAACCCAATTTTTTTTTAGTTTTTCTTTGGGTGTTTGATAACCTAAATTTTTTTGTGATGGTTTACGGTAGCGGTGGCCAACGGTGGTGGTGGCCGATAGTGGCCGCCAGCCAGAGGCAGTAGCCACTGCTGCCGGTGGTGGTGGTTTCCGGCGGCCGCAGTGAGAGGGTGGTGGTAGTCTAAAAAAAAATCAACACTGAAAAAAATTCAGTTTTTGAACTTTTTCAAAACAGTCTTGATTTAAAAACTGAAAAAAAAAAAATAGTTAACAAACATAACTTTTTTTTTTTTTTTCAGTTTTCAAAACTAAAAAATAAACTGAAAAAATAATGTGCGTCTAACGGGCCTAAACCTGCCCTTTTTTCCCGCGGTCAAACTAAGTCAATTCAAAACCCTAACTCCTCTGCGCTTAAAGCCCATAAAAATCTCTCTCTCCGTCTCTCCACCACCACCACCACCACCACCACCACCACATGGAGACGCCACAAAATCTTTCCGGCCACCAAGATGACCCGGACGACAAGCAGACGTTCGAGGAACTCGGGCTGGACCCTCGCCTAATCCGCGCGCTAGCCAAAAAAGGCATCGACAAGCCCACTCCCATCCAGCGCACCGCAATACCTCTCATTCTTGTAAGGGTCAACTTGTACTTCTATCCAGAGACTCCTTTCGGCGATACATTTTTGTGAATCCCTAATTTTCAGGAAGGCAAGGACGTGGTGGCCCGAGCGGAGACCGGCTCGGGCAAGACGTTCGCCTACCTCCTCCCTTTGCTTCAGAAGCTCTTCGTCGCGGACTCTGCCGCGGAAAAGAAGTCCGGTCCCGCTGCACTTATTCTCGTCCCCTCGCTGGAACTTGCCAAACAAGTAATTTGTTACTCCCTCCATTCCATTGAATTTTTAGTCGCTTGTTTTTAGATAGAGTTAGTAATTGTACAGTATGGCTTTACCTTTTATTTTACTTTATTTTGGCTTGTTAAACAATTTTTATTTATTTGTGATTTAGGTTTGACTTCAATTGAATGTCTATATGTACCAAAATCTATCCTAGGGCATTGCAATTTCTTTACTCCTAGAGTTAGGGTTTTGGCTTTTACTCGTTCTATGGCTTAAATTATGGGCCGGAAATTTGATTTTTGACTTCATTTTGAATTGTTAAATGTTTTTTTAGGTTTATTTGGTGGTGACGTCACTGATCGAGTTATGCAGAGTGCAATTGAAAGTGGTGCAAATCGACAAGGACATGCCTGATTCTGAATTGGTGAGTTAATTCTTATGTTCGAATGTAAATTGTGATGTATTATGTCGTGTATTTTGTGATGCAATTTATACTTTTTTTTTTCCCGAAAAAATGGTGGCAGAGGACGAAATTGGTAGGGCGGCCAGATATTCTGGTATCTACGCCCGCTCCAGTGGTGAAGTGCTTGAGGACTGGTCAACTCCAGCCAAAATTTGTTTCAGATTCGCTTTCGGTCCTCGTTCTTGATGAGGTGCGATGTTTTGCGCTAATTTTGTTATAGTTTTAACTGACATTTAAATTTGATTCATGCAGAATTTGGTAATTTATTAGCATACTGAAATAGCTAACATCATTATGAAACCTTGATTGGTGATTTTTTTTTTGCGTTATCAGGCAGATCTTCTTTTGTCATATGGACACAAGGAAGATTTGAAAGCACTCCGTGCTCATGTCTCTAGAAGCTGTCAGGGACTTCTTATGTCTGCTACAATAAGGTACGTCACCACATATAAAGATGCACATAAATGGTTGAATTGCGTCTTGGACAACTTGTAGGTATTACCTTTTAGTTTTAATTAGGATCATCTTGTCCTGCTGGCTTCTGCTGTGGTGGATCTTGGCTGTTTGAACTAGATTTCAATGGCAAATTTCATAGTTTCTTTCAGTTCAGGTCTTATGTTTCAGATACTGCAGTTTGTCTTGGAAAGTGATTAGATGCCACATGTGAAATCTTTCTTTAGAGCTTCCTTTTGTTCACATAATTATGAATTTCTCATGATCATCCTCAGTTATTCACCTTTTTTTGTGAAACTTTTGCAGCGCTGATGTTGAAATATTAAACAAGCTTTTTCTACACAATCCATATGTCCTTACACTTTCTGAAGTGGGGGATGCCCTGGACGATATCATTCCCAAAAATGTCCAGCAGTTTTGGGTAAGAATTCCTTTGCAACATTGGGAATGTTACCAGATTATATGGTCTGAGAATAATAGATGTTGATGCTACTTGCTAAAGCTTTGCCATGTCTCCTTTTCTCTGGGTAGGATTAGCTTTCTTCTTGATTGTTGGATGCACACATGTATGTTGGAGATTCTTTTGCATACCTTTATTGCTGTACCCAGTAAGTGATTGTCAGCAACTTGATAGTGTATCACAAGTAAATACAGGAAAGCAAGCTTATTGTGAGTGCTGAAAGCGAAAGCAATGCATAACTTTGCGTGCCCACCATCTAAGCTTAGATCTGTTTGTTAGCAATGGTACCACTACCTTAGCCTAGACCATTTTTGTCCGTTTCTTCTCCTTCTCGTGATACCAGTAAGTTGCATAAGGTGAGATTTTGTTAAGTTTTCCTGTATTAAAGAGTTTAGTGCTCTTTTGGACCGACCTTTTCTTTTCCTTCTACATTTTTAACCTATTGGAGTTCTTTTTTGTTTGGCTTCTCTATGATTTTCCTTCTTATTGTTACTTTTTCAGATTTCATGCGTTGCTCGTGACAAGCTTGTCCATATTCTTGCCCTGTTGAAGTTGGAGCTCGTACAGAAAAAAGTTTTGATTTTTACCAATACAATTGATATGAGTTACAGATTGAGACTATTCTTTGAGCAGGTATATGAGTTCATTTATTCCTTTTAAGTTTCTAACTTGCTCTAGGTTAAGAAATTATATTTTGGTTTTGCAATATCAGCTATATTAACTTGTCATTGTAAAAGATTCTGTCAGCCATTTCTGTATTCTTGGTTTAAACCAAAAGGGAATTAGAAGATAACCTATTTCTTTCCGTTTTTGGAGTGAGGACACAGGCTGAAACTTTATTAGGTAGATAAGGGGCTGTACGTTTACGCAATTTATTTTCACGTTTTGTATTCTGTTTCTGTTTTCTAAATTTTAGTATTCAGTTCTAAAATTGGATCTTTTTTCGCTTTTTTTTGTACGTTTATTATTTTCATTTCTATTTTTATCAACTTTTTTGGATACATTCTTGTATGTTTTTTAGCATTTTCTACACTACTTTTTTCGTGGGCCCATGTCTGTTGTGTCCTCCTTCCCCTTCCATTTCCCCTTCACGAGTTTCCTTTCCCTTCCCCCTTCCCTGTTCCCACATCTGTGTCCCCATTTCCCTTTCCCCTTCCCCTTCTGCAAAATCACCACAACCACCAAAGCAAAAAGGAACACCCAGCCGGAATTAAAAGGCTTAATGGTAGTAACGGTCTTGGTAAACAGGTCAAGCATGTTACAAAGGTCCATACAGTCCAACTATTCTGTGGCTCTACTCCAATTCATCCGTCTGCCTCCTAGCTTATCATTGGGTTCAAGAATTTCATTAAAGTCTCCAAGCCAAGGTATGAGAAGCCGCCACTGTTTTTAGGTTATCCCATAGAACTCTACGACAATCACCATAGAACTCTGCAAACCCGTCCTCGACGGCCTCGCTCCGGTCATCGCAAACACGTCCTCCTCAATCTCCTCGCGCGTGAGCGCAATTGCAAACGTCCCCCTCTTCTCCTCACCGTTTGGCGTCCTCTGAGGAGACGCCTGCGCTTTGCTTTCCTGCGGAGCGGCATCCTCCGTTTTTTGAGGACCCTCTGTTCAAGGGATTTGGCTTCTGAAGGGCAATCTTCCTAGGCGGCCGAGAAAATCGTGAGAGAGAGAGATGCAGGCGGCATAGAAAAGCGTGAAATCTGGAGACAGAGGAATGGTTTTCTCTGACAAGGAGAATACAAGTTGCGAAAAAAGGTGAAAACACCCTTTCGGTGTTTTCACATTTTTTGGTACTGTTTGGGTTTTTTTTTACCCAAAACGAAACTGAAAAAAAGTAAAAGTACACGAAAAAAAACATCTTTTTCATCATCATTACAAAAACGAAAACAGAATAACGTAAACGTACGCCCCCTAAATCTCTCTAGCATAAGTGTAATTGCTGATAAGTTGACTACGTTGGTGTGTCTTTAAGGTATGGTTAGCTTGGGACCTCTTAGTTGTCTTCTTTAGGCAGGCCTTTGAACTCCTCATTTATACGAGATGTAGCTAAGGTCGAAGAGGCTTGATTGGGTGTTATGGCAGCCAGCGTTTATGAGTTGTCATGCATAGATGCTTAAGGTGTATTTCTTTCAAGTTAATCAAACCCCGTTCTGTAAGTTAATATTCTCTGAGGCACATCTAAGTATTGTGTGCTCTGTTTTACATGTATCAACCATTTTGTTTCATTGAGAGCAGTTTTCATAAGTTTGTGAGCTCTTTTGAACTCTCCGAATAAATCTTGAATTAAGGGACGCTTCCTCTCTGTCTCGATTCAGATATGTTGTTTGTGTGCAGTCTATGAGTCCTGCTTATTAATTGATTATTAGTCACATTCTTTGTGTTAGTAGCTGTTCTTTGTCTTCTTCCTGTTAGCAAATTAGTCTTTGTGATGTTATTATTGACAGTGGTTAATTGCAGTTTGGTATCAAATCTGCTCTGCTAAATGCGGAGTTGCCACAGAATTCTCGTCTACATATTCTTGAGGTATGTTACTTGGGATCCCCCCCTTCAACTCCACACTCTCTCTCT